>JAQIWG010002492.1:0-20248 GCA_034695025.1 Chamaedrilus cognettii | reverse complement strand
CCCCCCCCCCCCCCCCCCCCCGCTAGTTTGTGTAGGGGCACAAGGGGCACATGTTTCCCTGTTAACATTTGGCGCCCTCCTTATCGGTTTGAGGCCCTGGTAGATGTAGTAGCATTAGGTGCCAACTCTGTTGGGGTAAAAGTTCGTCAGCACTCCCCCTCCCCCACCCCCATGCGCTGTGGTGACGGTGGATATGCGATGAGAAAAAGTTTCCGTCAGCACCCCCTTGCCCCCCCCCGCCCCGCTAATGAGTTCTCCTCGCAGTCTGTGCCCCTCCTAGCTGAGGCATTCTTGATCCGCCACTGACAGATCAGCTGGCGAAATAGAACTAGGTACTTCCACCCACGGGGCAGGGGACAAAGGCAGAGACTGAGGAGGATACGGGAACAAAAGAATCAGGGATTCGATGCTAAACGATCCCCGCGATGTGTCTTGTTGGACAAAGGGCGTTCTCTCCACCTCTCCACTCTCCCCCCCCCCTCCGCTTGAACAGAAAGTGGTGCAGAATTGTTCGTCTTCATTTGGGCCTTGGTTGTTAGCCTGACATGAATAATCAATTCGATAGATTAGACCAGGGTTGTCCTGAATTTCAACACAATTTTAACCGCAGCGGCTACAAACAGCCAAGAAAGTAACAAATTATAACATTGAAAGCAGGGCTTCATGCAAAATTGTTTTAAAAATGATTCAATTATCAAATTTGTAAATACGAGTGATTTGTAAATAAGCGTTACCCATAAAACATAAATTACGTCAGCCATCAATTAAGGCAATTTAGTGACACAAAGTCTGCTACTTTTGACTCGCTTATCAAATTTTATCTAAATTAATCCAAAATAAGAGTCGGCAATGGCACACATTTTTAACCAAAGATATACTTAATACCTCATTGGTTTTGATACATTATAGTAAAGAAAAATAATGAAAAAGGCTTCCAATAGCACCATCCTGCTAATGCATTTTAACTCGCAAAGTCGCAAAGACGCAAAGTCGCAACGTAGCAAAATGCATTTTAACTAAAATATCCCACTAGAGGTTAACTACCACTGTATTTGCTTCATCAACTACAATGGTATTTTAATTGTTACCCTCTAATTTTTGTTCCTCCAACTTCATTTCAGTTCTTCATTTGCCAAACTACTCCTCCTGGATTGTCTTTGTCTAATTACCATACTTAAGTTCGATTTCAATATAGTCTTGGTTAATTAGTCTCGCTGCTGTTGATTGCTTGAAAACATTGTCAGTGCTAATTCGCTAGGGACAGTAGCAGTTGTACCGCTCGTTCCCTAGGCAGGGCTTAAGCGGCAAAAATGAGGGGGGGGTCGGCATTTTTTGACTGGAGGGGGGTTGAAAAATTGGGGTGGTTGGATTCGTCTAATCATAAAAAAAGGGGTGAGGGATCGAGGAGAACCCATCGACGATTTTCCCTTCCACGTAGAGGGATAGGTTTCAGTATTTTTCACAAAACTTGCTATGTGAAAAATATGTTTTTTACTCCCCTCAAACGTACTATATCCGAAAACCAAAAATATGGGGGATACGAATTGCGTTGGGGGGATGCAAAAAAAATCTAAAAGCCTGGGGGGCGAAAAGAATAAAACTTGCTCCCGCAGGGTTTTTTTTCTTTCAAGGTTTCTTCATTTCTTTTTTCAAGATATATTTTTTCTTTCCAAATTGGGGCATCGAAAATGGACTTGGGGTTGAAAATGGACGTGGGGGAGTTGAATCCTTCCAGCCCCCCGTCTATGCGCGCCCTGCTCCTAGGAATGCTAATGACAGCTGGCTTGCATTTCGTCACATCCCAGTCCAGATGGCAATCCTACGCACCACGCTGTGATCCGCTCTAATCTCGTCCTGCCAGAATTCCCCGAGCTCGCTCCCCCTTCCACAAACCCCCCCCCCCCGCTGTGAAATCTCAAGCCGTCTCACTCCCGAATCCCCCTCATCCGACAGGGTAATCCAAAGAAATTAAATGGCTTAAAAGCTGCACGGTATTTTGCACCACCCAATAAGGATGGCAATGGCAATTGTCACATTGTATCCTAGTATTTTAGCTCATAATACCCCGCTACTCTACCTTGTTAAACGTTTAAAACTTACACAAGGGTTAATAAAATGAGAGCCACAAAATTAGGTAATGCCCAACTGATGCTTCATCGAAGAAAACGAATCAAACACTACATGTAAATATCTCTTTGTGCTGCGGCTTTAATATGCTTTTTATATCTTATAGCCTAATGTTGTGATTTTGATGAGCTCATGACAAAGATTGTAAGCGTCTCCTAAAGTATAATAAACTTCAAATCTAACGTTCTTCTTTCCTCATCGCGATTAATCTGCTAGGCTAAGTTCGTTAATCATTTTTCTCTCACCTACTAATCTTTACCTTGGCAAATGTACATTTACTTCATTTAAACTTACAACTTTAACTTCAAAACTTTTGAATCTACTCCTTGGTACTCATGCAGTGTTTCTTCACAATCCCACACTCCTCTATCTTTATTTCCCTGTCTCTACACACTCTTTTCTGTAGGCCTACAGCCCCCCTCCCTTTTTACCCTCTTTCAATCAATGGCTGACACACTCTAGCCTCCATCGATGCGTTGCCTTTCAAGGGACACGTAAAACTGACAGCGGCCGCTGTGCTACAAGAGAGCAGATGTTTATGAGAAGCCTGTGACAGGACAATTGATAGCTTCATTCTGAATGGATCCGCTCTTCTCGCTCGCTGACATTTCAATCCAAAGGAACGATCAGAAAGCACACCACACAGGTCGAATTTGCATTGATTGGCAGTCTATGCAAGAACTGCAGTAGAAAACACGTCGTCCTTGTGTTTGCTTTCACGCGCATCAAGATGTTTGACAAGGGATTTAAAAGAGCTTTGTAGAAAAAATTGGGGCAGTAACAGTTGCATTTTGAATGTAGCAGCGAGTGCTGCTATTCATCGCTACGATTTGTCATTTTCACAGCGTAAATGCAACGGCAAGGTTTGATCGATGCATAAAAAGTCAAATGATTTTCAAAAACCACAAAAGTTAAATGAACCGTTTTCCGCAGCAACGTAGTCAACTAAAACATTAAGATACGGTAACTACAACTAAGTTCTTTTTAAATTGTATTGAAATTTTTTATGATTGTTTCAAAACGCAGAAGAATGATTTTGCACAGTACCATCTATTATGCAATTAATTCCAAAACTGAAAATGAAATGCACGTTAAATATCATTGGACGTTGCACCACCTTCAATGTCTTAGAACCCTTGTCATAAATTGAAAATAATTGTACAAACTCTATTCACAAAAATGTAACTGTAGCATCATAAGCAAAAAATAAAATAAAACAAGTAAAATACAGCGATTCAGCAACAGGTATCGCTACATTATAACATCAAAATACGAGCAACTCATCACCAGATTGAAGAATGGCAAGTATTTGGTCGACGGATCGATGCGTTTCATATTCTTAAATGTGAAAAAATCAGCAAGGTTGCATACTTTGGCGGTGACGGCCTCTGAGTTCTCTTGAACGTTCATGATGGCGTCCGAGATCTTGACGTCCATCGGGTCGAGAACACTCTCTATGCTAAACGAGCTCTCGAGCCGCTCCACTAGCTTCAACATCGCATCTGCACAATAATATATAACATAAGTCTGCATATCTCCTCTGCTTCATATCATGCATTGGAATATTATTTCACATTTTGTGGGTGGAATAAAATGAATCCAGGACTTCTCCGTCACCGAAATTCTGATCCACGCAGGCTAAGACAAAACTTACTATCACGGTAACCCCAAGCGATCGTAAACTAATCCTCACTGCTAACTAGCCCTAAACTAATCATAACTAATACCAAATCTTGCCATAACTAACCATAGCCCAAATTAAAGATAACGCATCAAACGTCCGGTGGACAAAAAGCTGGTAACCAATAAAGTTCATAATAATGAAAAAGCTGTTCAAAATAAATAAATTTGAAAATCCGCTGAACAAAATTTGGCCGGGGGAGCAAGACATGGGTCCAATATAGCACCTATTATGATTGCATGGAAGCAGTGGGTTATATCACACATCATTGCATTGTATTTTAGATGAGATAATAAAATTATAGACATTTTAGATATATATGATTTAAGTTATGATTTAGACGCTATAGATAAAACCCCAATGCAGCAGATATGGTAACAGAAATAAAAATAAATTTAATGCAACAACGCGGGTGGTCACACTGACTTCAAAATCTCTAGTGATTCTTGTAGGTGAAACTATCAATCATCGACTGTTTTCTATCTACAAATTTGAAATCTATATTTTCATCCTTAATTGCTGATGACAATAGCGCTACGCTGTGCCTCAACTTCACAAGAGAACAACGTTCCCTGCCTCCTGATCAAACAGCTCACTCGCTGCACTCAAGTTACTGTCCACAGCTGTGCATCAATGAACGCCCGAAGAAGCCTCATTGACTAATTCACCGCAATGAACACTCCACTTTTCATGCCACCGTCCACGGCATTCAGACTATATAGCCCAGCGACCATAAGACGTTCAAAGTGCTGCTCCTCTCGTTACACAAGAGTCCATTTTCAATGACGACAAATCGAGACAAATCTCTTTGTCAACATTACGACCGCCCGCCGACCGGCTGAGGCGTTCGGATAAAAAGCTACTTCGGCCGAGTTCTGAACAGAACAAAGTAATGTTGTAACTCTTCAGCAGACATTCCTTCACTCAGCCAAAGAATCAATGGTTGAAGGGTTCTATAGAAGATTTTCAAATCTACAGTGTCCAGCACAAAGCATGACATCCCCAAGTAGCCTAGCACATGTCTAGCTGTTACTGATAGATCCATTATATTGTGGGACAAAAGCTTCACTTGCTCTTGGATCTTTCAATGCTGACCAATTAGATCTGCAATATAATGGATGTGGACTCTTGTCCACATGATCACGCACAGCAAGTGATGTCCCGGCAACTTAACCAAAAAGAACTTGCCAACAATCCACTTTAGGCACTTGTAGTTTATTCCAAGAATTTTATAGAATAAATGCCCTGGACAGGAGTAGATCCCAGCTTCATACAAAAATGTGGATCATTTTCACTGCCACACTTTAGAACGAATCGATCTTCCCACGACTGCTTTACAAACATTAAACAGCAGAAAGTTTTGAGCAAATGTGCTTTTTTAATTCACCAGTAGGACTACCTAACATCGAGGGTCTTCGATGACGTCTGCGAACACAAAAACGGGCTACAGACCGATCAATTATTATTATGAAGATTAGTATGTACATGTAAATGTGCGTATTTTTTAGACACTGTATGTTGTATGTGTGTTGTTAGTTGTGTGTTGTGTTTGACGAATCGTTGTGGCCGATCGATCCAAGTCACTAATCACGGATCACTAGCGCGGCAGTTGTCAATTCGAATCCCGGCAGCGGCAAAGATTTTGAGTCGCTCGTGCACCCTTTGGCAAGGGTGGTTTAAATTCGTCAGCCACAACACGTGTTCCTACGGTGGAACCACCACCAGCGACCATTAGCTGGTGCAATGGGGCATCACCTCGTCCTCACAAGGGGCTACAACAACAACGACAACAACTACACTTAATTGAACATCTCACACTCACCTATATAAGGGTCCCATGCGTCCGTGAGTTCAGCCTGCGAGGCCATGCAGCCTCTGAGGACGTTGAGACAGAAGGGCCTGCAGGGCAGGACGCTGACCAGCCCGCTGCAGTAGGGGCAGTAGAGCAGGCGGGTGAGGGCCTTGCTGCAGGCAGCACTCGGCTCCAGCTAACAATAGGACAGTCACTGATATGAATATCATCAGTAGGTTACGGAGTGTTTTAATAGAATTTACAAAACCAACAAATTCGTAAAACACATATGTTTTGTCAATGTTTTTTCTTTTTTCGGTTTGATGTGATGTGCTGTCATTGATTTGGAAAATACAATACATATAAATAGATTGACTTAATAATAGTAGTACTGACTGCTTTAATAGAATTGACAATACCAATAAAGTCATAAGACAAATAGATTGAATTCACAATTCTTATTGTAATATCAGGTACGGTATTATGAATTCCATCGGTCAGAGATATAGTGCAGAATAATGCAAAAGTGTTAGGAGTGAGGAATTCTGTTGATAATTATGTCCTGGCTGTGTAAGTGTAATGTAGGCCTAATGTCAGTAAAGAAATGAATTAATACCTAACAAATGAACACAACAAAATGAAGAAGCAATACCCAACAATCTAACTAACACAGTGCTCGTTTAGCTGGGCCGTGCACACAAAATTACGCAGATTATTTCGCATTAAATTTTTTCTGATTTTTTCTGATTTTTTCTCATTTAATCATGAGCGCAATCGCAGACCATTATTGCAACTGAAGCGTTAAAAAAACGATTATTTCTGTCAAACATTTTTTGGCTTGATTATACTGTAAAACATGAAACTATCACCTGCACGTAATTGTGGCAAATTGGGCAAATTCGCCAAAATTACATGGAGTGAAACAAAGATGCAGAAACTATATATAATGGGCAGTCCTCAAAACGCGAAAATTAAGTGCAGCCAAAATTTTAGAGAGACAAAATCACCAAAATAACATGCAGCTAAAATTTCATGTTTTACAGTTCAAACACCAAGAACGAAAAGCTTGTCATCAAGCGTTTTGAAGTTCTTGTGTGAGATTAATTTAAATCAGGTCAAACATGCTTCACCATGGCTGTGTGCAAGCGGTATTACTCAACCTATATAATTAATATCGCGCAAGAAAAAGAAAGAGGCTTTTGAGATATGGGTTTGGGGGAGTTGGGGGAAAAGGAGAAGAAGAATACAGCTGCTTGCAATCGTTACGGTTGGTCTGGATGACTCTGGTTAACATCAATGCCATTACTGTTGTTACTTGACTAACACAGGAAGCATAAACTGACGCTAACGGTGTAGCACAGTATTATCAATATACCACGTTTCTAATGGGCAATTCAGAGAATATATCACACGGCTGTGACGGTATGACTACCCATTGAAAGTCACAAACCCTTGTAGCAGTAATTCTTGTTACACTGATCAGGCTACCGGGTAGGCCCCTATTGTAGGTCTACATCTATTTCAGTGATAAGCGCAATACGTTAAGTACGTTGCGCTGGAAAGGATGAATATCTTTGAGTCATTCAGCTTATTTCTTCCGCACGTTTGATTAAATCCTTTATTAGAACATATTTTATTAGCACACCTTTCAAAGAACTGGCCTAATTAGAATTATCCGAAGTTTGAATTTTATCCCAATCACAAACTGAACTAGCTGCTTCGGCATCCGCTACAGTCGCTAAGCAAAATTATTTTAAAAGGACTCTGTTCATGAATTAGGAGAGCTGATCTGGATCTGTATCTGTTGGTTTCGTAACGATCCTAGAAGAAATATCTTAAAAAACAAATTATGCCGCTGCTAGATGGCATAAATTCTGGAGCAAGTCCGATCAGTTCTTCAAGTTGCCTGTATGGTCGCTACAATTTGGTTTAAGCTTTCATTATTACTTTATAAAACTCATTGGGTTTAATACTCATCATGTTTATTTGCATTAGGCTATCATGCTATTTTTAAGGCTGTTTTTTTACCCCATAGTTGGATATTTTAGTTAAAATATATTTTGCGGCTTTCCGGCTTTGCGGGATTGCGGCTTTGCGGCTTTGAGACTTTGCGCCCCTGGGTCATCTCATTTCTAGCGAGTTGCCCATAGTTAAGGAATACAAGGTTTGTGAAAAAAAGTCTTTGAAGTGTAGTCTACAAGAATTAACCTTCGTGGGATATTTGAGTTAAAATGCATTAGAATGCGGCGTCGCCAGCGTTGCAAAAGTGGGAGGGTCCAATCGTCCTAATTTTTTTTAGAAGGCATATTTCCTGCACGATGTACATAATGCGTTGTAAGTTGTACATTTCGTACAATGGTATATTTTTAAGCCATCACTTTTAAGCCATCAAAGGGTAAAAAAAAACTTTTTTGAGCCAAAATTATCGTACCACCTAATAAACGCCCAAAAAACTCACGAAAGGGGGATGGGGGGATGCTGACGAAAATTGTTCAACTCCAAAAAGTGTAACATGTCAAAAATGCTTTTTCACCTGCCTAAAAATTACCGTATGTGCGATAATTGTATGATAATATTGTACAACCATTATCATATATCGTACAAACGCCCTTTTTGAGCTCAAATTATCGTATAATTATATAATTATTGTATTATCGTACATGTGGCAACGCGATTTGTGATCATCAATATTCTCTAGATCACATAAAAAACATATACCCCTAGCGAATTCGCGATAACTCAGTCAAAATTAAACATTTAACCTCCATGTTTGTAGAGATTGTAGCTAGGATAATTTGACGCAAGATTGAAAATTTACAAGTGAAAATATCTTTGCGTTCAAAAGTTATGAAACTTCTCCAAAAAAAAGTCAAAAGATCTTTTTAACCAACACATTATTACGTGTGAAAAGCATTATGATGCTCGTCGGTCTCAGAAGTTCGTCGCCAACTGGCCACATCAAATTTCCTTGACTACCGACAATGGGGGGGCGATGCTTGAATAGTATCATGACCCATAGACCCAAGGCGAAGACAAAGGTGAAGCTGAAAGCGAATTAAGACACATCTTAACTGCATGACTTGCGCCGTAGCAGCCCATCAACAAAGCCATGCAGGCATGCAGAAGAAGACATCAAGAAGACATTCATCAGAGCAGATGGCGAACACATAAATTATCAAACTCAAAGGCCTGTTGTGGACCCAACCAGTTGATTCCCTTAGGACCACCAATTTATTTGAGTGATTCAAAGCACTACGACCGAGAGGCATAAAGATGCTCTTTGCCAGCGTGATAATGCGTTGGTTAAAAAGATTTTTTGACTTTTTTTGAGAAGTTTCAGAACTTTTGAACTCAACGATATTTTCACTTGCAAATTTCTAAAGTTGTGTCAAATTATCCTAGCTATAATCTCTGCAAATATGGAGCTACAATGCTTAATGTTCATCGATTTATCGCGAATTCGTAGTGGTATCTTCGCTAGTGGTATCTTTTTTTATGCCGCATTCTGCAGTAGGCCCTATAAGTCAACAGGTTACTGCTGCTATCCACACAAAAGGAATGATTCCCAGCATTCGCAACAATTCTAGCCGTCGACGGTATGTCCACCTATCAACCCCCCCCCCCCCCCCCTATAAAAACTCAACGGATTTACACGAATCTCAGGACTGATCCAGAAAAAAGTGGGGGGGTCCGGATCTTACGGGACCCCCCCGCGGCAACGCCGCTGTTAACAAGATGGCACTATTTTGAAGCGTTTTTCATCTTTTTCTTCACTATAATGCAGCAAAACCAATGAGGTATTAAGAATACGACTGCCTAATTTATAGATAGCAAGAACAGTTAGACCCTGAAAGCAAGACGTCTATAGTTAAAACAAGCTCAGTCGCAGGAATATAACCAGCAACCAGCTAAGCTGACCCCACAGCAGGCCGGCTGTGTAACAAAATGCAATAGCATGTTTTCATAAAATAACTCAACCCGAACCAGAACAACGGCAACGATCGGAAAGGGGGATGGGCCGTGGCGGATCTAGGGGGGTGCCGGGTGGGGCTCGAGCCCCCCCCCCCCGTGAAGTGATGTAGGGGCACAAGAGACAGGTTTTTTATATTAAGCATCACGAACCCCCGCCGCTGGCTCGAGGCCAGCGGCGGGGGATGAGGCCAACCCCGTTGGTTGACACGGGTTGATATGTGCAACGGAAAAAGTCTCGGCAGCACCCCCCTCCCCCGCTCGTGAGTGCATTGTAGACGGGAAAAATGATCAATTAGTACCCTTTTACTTCAGGCTCTGAAATTTTGCCCGATATCGAGCCCCCCCCCTCCGCTGAACCATCCTAGATCCGCCACTGAGGGTGCGGGGGGGAGGGGAGGGGATGGGGAGGGAGGGGAGAAGGGGAAGGCAGGAGAGCGTGGAGAGATAGCAGATAGCGATCGATAACACAATAACATCGCCCGTACGCATGAATCAAACGAGAAACAATCACAATCCTATCCGGCCTCGCTTCCCACACACCCCCGCGACCCAACGTCGAATTAAGTTCCAATCAGGGGAAGGAAATATCCCAGTGCTCGAAGCAGTGGAGAACTTTGGGGAAGAGACCCCCCCATAAAATCTTAATCTCCAACATAAATAACCAAATTGACTTGGAAGGTCGATTCTAACCCCTTCCCTGTACAATATTTAGTTTTCGATCACCCGGTTCCGCCCAGAAAATAATCAGACGGGTATAGTTGTGACGCCTTCCAAGTTAGCATGCCACTGCGTAGTCTCTGTTATGGGTCAAAATATTTTTTTAAATAGGCTACGTACGCGTAGAGTGGACCAATTTGTTCCGTTTCATAAACAGCAACTAGGCCGACAATCAAAATTCCAGCGCTATAATTTCACTGCTCGATGTTCAGCTCCCACTTTGAAAGCCCGTTCCTCAACCCCCCTTCCCCCCCCCCCCGCCCCACTTGTTAAATCGACCCTCCCAACTCATCCACTATGGAGGCCGACCACGCCAACTAAAATTGAGTTCCATCTCTCACTTCAAATACAAGATCGTAGGTTGAACTTAATTTTGAAAGTATTGTAATTTTTTTCTCAAAACTCACAATCGAGAGTTATTCGTCGGCCGGGTGCCGACAAATAATTTTTGTTTAAAGACAGAACTCACGACCTGTGGAGGGATGCTGATGGACACTCTTTATCCGTTGTTTAAAGGGATGCTTCACAATTTTAGCAATTTTTAAAGGGTTTTGTATCTCTTTCAAATACTTACAATGTCAAAAACACGGAAATTTCTATTGTTTCCTATTTCAAAGGAGGTTTGAACCTGCAAAACCACCCCTAGTCTGCTGCACTGTTCGAATATGCTGCTTGAAGCACTGAAATAACCAGGAGACGCCAAGCGCCAATCTCCCCTGTCTGTCGGCTAAGGGTCACTGCAGAAATAGCATTGTCAAATATAGGGCGGCGGCTGAGGGAATTGATAACGAGAGAATTGGCAGTGATCCAGGGCTGGCAGTTTTCATAATGGAAACGGGCTTCTCAGCCACTTCTGGGAATATTGGAGTCGTGATAAAATAAATTGGAAACTTGGCCGCGGATTGGTCTTGGATCTATCAGCGGGGTGTGAAGCGGGGATTTGTGCAGTACTCGCATTGAAACGGTCATTGGGTCTAGAAGGGCAATTAACTGGTGCGTTTGTGTCAAAAGTTATAAAAACAAAATAATAACGGAAACCAGCTAACCAGATTACATACATGTACGCAAGACAAAAGATGAGAAGCTAATGAAAGAATTAAATTCACAAAGATATTGGACTGAAGATTTCAAAAAGACACAATTCGAAATACAAATACAAAGAAAAAAGAATTGAAACAGACTGCTAAATAAGAGACAGTGTCTAAACTACAACCAAGTGTAGTAGGCTATATAACGAGTATAACACATCTCTGGTCTAAACTGCTAAAAAAGCCCGTTCTGCGTAAAAAAATTCACCCAAATGCGCTCAAAGAATTCAGATATCAAAAATCAATCCTGTCACCTATTGCTTTTGGTCCTCTTAAATTATTGAACTTATTACTCTATTCATCACCATAGAACCAGTAATAAACTTCTAAGGATGAAGGATCAATTAAAAAGTGCTATCTACTTACAGCAAGTAATAAATACAATACTTCGAACTCAATCGCCCACCAATAACTGCAAATAAATTATCACGTACACTCATCTTTATTTGAATAAAATTACTCAAAATTGAGTAAATAATCAATTTAACAAACCTTACACTCCTCTCGCTGATCATAAAATTAATTTAAAATACCCAGTACATCCTAACCATATTTTCGAATCAATTACAATACACTAAACCACTACAATTCAAAATATAAAATCCTTCAACCACAAATTTAAATCTCCGCCCACCTTTTCGACGGCCGCCATCACCTCCCCCCCCACAACTACGCCATGCAAAAACGTCCTCGCTGCCACGAACGCCCTCTTTAGATGCACTGACAACTTCTGCGGCACGTCACCGAAAGGCTTCATCTCCTCCGCATGCCTCGTCACACACTGCAGATAGGCGCCGTCAAACGTGTAATGTGTGTTGAGCAGGACGAAGATGCGCTGGAGCAGTGTGGCGAAGAAGCGTTCGAGAGCGTCTGGGAGGCTGAGGTCCGCGCCGCGGTAAAAGCGATGAAGGTCGCGGAAGAGGGACGTGAAGACGGCGGAGTTTTGTTCATAGAGGACGCCGTAGGTTTTGGTGAACATCGAGTGGAGGTCGCGACTCGCATTCGTGATGAGTTCGAGGCAGAACGCTGTTCAAGCAAAAAAAGTTTTACGTTTTTAAATATCATCGTTATGCTTTAAAATTATGTATTAAAATAAAAATATAAAATAGGTTTGAAAAGAAGCGGGTCGGGTGAAGATAGAATCCAGTGTGCGACCACGCCTACTCCTATATAGCGCAACTGTCAAACACCCGACTGAGAAAAAAACTGTTTTCAAATTCGGGTTAGGGCCCCGTTAGGGTTAGCAAGTTAGGGTTAGGGCTCCTATATAACGCAACTGTCAAACACCCGACTGAGAAAAAAATTGTTTTCAAATTTGGGTTAGGGCCCCGTTAGGGTTAGCAAGTTAGGGTTAGGGCTCCTATATAGCGCAACTGTCAAACACCCGACTGAGAAAAAAATTGTTTTCAAATTTGGGTTAGGGCCCCGTTAGGGTTAGCAAGTTAGGGTTAGGGCTGATTTAGGGCTAGGGCAGGGTTAGGGGTTAGGTATTTGGAGTTATTGTCCAGTGTGGGCATGGCCTAACACCGGACCCAACTTTGACTCGACCCCGGTGTCTTTGAAATATAGTTAATAATAGACAAACAATAAACGAAGTTAATATAATGTTCACTTAAAGTCAATAGTGGTAATTAGTGCCAGTAATAAACAGGATTTACAGTCTGAAATACAACTTTCACAGGAAGAGTAATTAATTTAGTGATCGAGCGTCTAGAATTCCATCGTCAAAGAAAGAAATTAAATTATTTGTTTTTTATTAATCATTTCTATACCAAAAATTAATCAGTTTAACATAAGTTTGTTGAGAACTCTTTTACAATTCTTACAAAGGCAGCATTACGAGATTCGCTGTAAAAACGCGGCGAAAACTTCAGAAAACTGAATATGCATGAGTTTTGCTGAAGCGTATCAACGGCATGGCACCCATTGTGTAGTAAATCAAATCCAGGCCGCAGGTATAGCCAACAATCATCAACCCATCTGCCTTAGATAATCCAAAGTCTACAGAACACCTCTACACACGCATCAGAATACCGCATACACAAAATATCCCATATCACCCTTGATGTGAGACACATGCTGTCTTCCTATCGTTCAACGCTAATGATCGGCTCGTAATTAGACTTTCGAAGCCTTCGATTGGGCACAGGCACAGAAATCCTCGTCTTGCCGACGCTGTAACTCTGGTAGTCTATATCAGGTTCACGTGCGGGTAATTGCTAACAAGACAGAGATGTATTTCTTGGTAACTAGCTCGGTCCACCATACAGACGCCTCAGGCACTAGCCTCAAATACCACACTTGCTAGTAGTTCAAGCATACACACTTACCTAAATACATACACCAATACATGCACAAGTATGTATGTATGTATGTATGTATGTATGTATGTATGTATGTATGTACGCTACTAAGATTCGTTAGTACCAAAGTATTAAATTTTACTGCAGTGCCGATATGCTTGCTGGCCACTTTACGTGTGTATTTTATTTGTGTGTATTCACAATAGCCGACAGAAATACGACAACATAGTTATAGCCTCAAAACTATCAACGCATTGTCATTGCATCCCTCATTTGAAGAGGCTGACAGAAAATGATTTAGGGTGGATTCTATAGATGTATCTTTACGCCAGGCTAAGCCAAGTTCTTGCTAAGAAACAGATTTTAGATCAATTTAACGGCAGCCCTTCACTGCCATTCGAAAAACTCGTAATAATATTTATCAGTAAAAACTAAAATAAAAATTTCTACAAGAAATTGAGGTTAATTTGCATTCAGTTTACACAGAGAGTTATTTTGCTCGAAATCTATGACGCCATCTAAATTTAATGACGGTGTATATCAATTCAAATGGACTAAGCAAAGAATTATTTTGAATGGCGGCCTAGGGCTGCCGTGAAATTGTCTCCTAAGCTAAGCCAAAGGTAAAAGTGGGAACACAGGTACGTCTATAGAATCCACTCTTAACTTCAAGGTAATAACGCAACCTGCAGTAAACGATAACGCTGGTTTTGTCTATACTTTACTTATGGGGTAATTTAAGCTGATCACCTGCATCATTGTCATGAAATCAACGTGCCAGAAGGTGAACTAGTACTGTTATTACAATAGGGACAGTTATCCTATACTGAGTCTCCAATAGCAGTGGTTTTCAAACTTTCTGGCATGGCGATCCAGGTAAAAGGTACACAAAGTTTGGTGACCCAAAATGATGAGGACTTCTTGAAACTAATTATTTTAAGTTAGGCAATCTAAAATTGCAGGATGGAAAAAAATGTGATCATTATAACAATTGCGGTCTACGAGCCTATGTCAGTTTCAAGAGGCATAATAAAACGAAGAGGCACAATTATTACCTAATAGAGTTAAAGATTCAGGCACAAATATTCCCAAATAGAGTTAAAGATTCAGGGACAATTATTCCCAAATAGACTTAAAGATTCAGGGACAATTATTCCCTAATAGAGTTAAAGTTTCAGGCACAATTATTTCCAAATAGAGTTAAAGATTCGCAGAGCACAGTCATCTACTCAGAACTAGTCGTAAGTGCAAACAATATTACCAGGGAAAGTTCCCCAACAATTTTTTGGTGACAATTTGTTGGCCGCCACAGTTTGAAAATCACTGTCCTATCCAGTTCAGCCTTCCCATCCATTCAAGCCCCAAGCATTTCTGCATTTCTAGTTTCCCCACCCAACACGCCGCGACTGCGAGCAGTGCCCAGGAGCTGTGTCTGTGTCTGACATCATAATTATGATGCTACCGTGACCTGACTAAAATATATAAATCTTTTATTCGCCATCAAGGCAGAACACAATAAAGAAATAGAAACTTAAATAAACGTACAGTTGAAGTGCGAGCCAAATTTCAGTGAAATTCATAATGTCAGTGATAGAGTTCGCACAATTAACGAAATAGTGAAATAAGCGTTAAGGATACGCGTCGAGTCGAGCACCAACGACTGCATTGATACGTTGTAAGAAGGCAGCTAGTCGTGACAGTTCGCCATGGCCTGATAAATCATATAGAGCTCTCAATATGTAACAAGGGCTTAATTTCAGCGAGTCCCAAAAAAATTATATGCACGCTGTACAGTGTAGCGTGTACTATTGCTTAAAGAGCACCAATCTTTAGGTACTGTTGTAGGCAGTGTATTCGTTGCTTGTGTATACTACAAGTCTTATCTGACACATTGTATACTGGCATGTCTTCTTTGACCACTTTTAAGTTGAGCACCATTGAGCCTTAATAATATATTTACACTTGTCCCATTAACAGGCCTACTGAATTATTTAAGCCATCCGCTTTCACATTGGCATTGCTAAACACAATTTTGTGTAAACATTTGTCAAGTATTCTATAGCTCGTGACCCTTATCGTTATCAAATAGCAACAGTATCAAGTGTATAAATACCAGCAATAGGATGTGACACACCATAATCACACTGTAGCATGCAAATTCATGCAAAAAATGCACGCATAAAATGCATGAACGAAATGCAAACTGAAATGCACAAAACAAATGTAACGCTATACTTATGACTTTACTTACTAGCCCTGGTTTATATAGCCACACTAGGCTTGTGTAGGCCTACATCATGACAACCAGCCATCGTCCCAAACTTTCTTTATCTTATAAGGTAATCAGCAATCTTTACACAAACAAATTTTCTACTACAAACTTACATATAATCCTCGCATCCTGGGCATAAAGAATGTTCGTTAGAAAATGTTGGCCAAACATAATAATTTTTTAGCAAGGCATGGCATTCTAATACCACGCAGGCTGCAGCACCAAAATGTTGCATGATGCAATAACGCCGTGCCTGCTAAATGCAATCGACGGCCAAATTTAAAGACCAACCAACGATTGGAAGAATTTAAGCCACTATTCTATTCAATCAGCATTTATAGAGGGCCAGATTCGATTCTTTCGACGGTTGCGTAGCGTGATCGACACCCGGGCTGAACGAGAACTGACACAAACTTCACTCGATCGTGGAAATCATGGAGATTTCTCCAAATCACAGAATATTACCCTGACCGTTCTTTTTATTTGCCAAACTCGCTACCAGCCTAGGCCTACTTTAAAAATTAGTTTCTACTGGACGTTAGGCCCTATATAGAACTTTATTCGCCAAAAAGGCAGTAGAAAAAATACAGTAGATGTTATGTTTGCACTAAGTGCCTGGCACTAAGTGGCTAGGCACTTTTGTGCCTAATGAGGCTCAGCCTTGGAACGTATAATAAAATCGATCTGTGTGTGCTTTATTCTGTAATGTTCATGCATATTTATTATTTGCTGCATTTTGTGCTTTTAAACACACATTGGCGTCATTTATCTCAAATCCTCACGGCACAACTTCAATGCCAACGTTTTGGAAACCTAAAAAAACTGAAATAGAGAAATCTCAAACTGGAATGTCAAAGTATTGCCAGATTAGATAACAGCACACAGCGCAACTTGTACAAGCGCGTGCATGTAATAAGCCAATGCTACATCCACTCGGTTCAAAGGTCAACATTTAATGGGGGTATTTAAGACCGGCGTCTGAGTTGTTTCTACCAAATGTCAAACAAATGTCAGTCGGTGATTAATTCCTGCTGTCCCATTAAGGCCCTTCTCATATGACACCGCGCTGACTCAGCGATGATTCTTTCCCCTGCCGCTGCAACACCACTCTGTGAGCCTAGTGCAGTAGTCACATGTACAGTGATGCCTGTAGGTATTTATCCATGCATTTGGGCCTATTTTAGTGATTGAGGGATCTGATTTTTAACGCAATCCCCAGATATCTGGACATTTTTTTAAGAAACTAAAGCAATAATTATAATGGGAGCTGGGTACATTTTTGTAAAAAATGCAATCTAGGGATATTTTTTACTGAGATACCCAGAATCTAGGTATATTTGATCTTGGTTCAATGGTATCACTGGTAGTATACTGTGATACTGTAACAGCATTGTATAGTACACGAGTCTCAATCTAGTCTTGTCGACCTCTTTAAATGTACACTCGTTTGTCCCTCTCTCATCCCTATTCAAGAATAACAATATATTTTTATAAGCATATCTAGCTATAACTGTAATAAATAAGAAGAGAAAGCTGCCAAGCATCCCACAATAAACAAAACAATTTGTGCTATATGGGTGGTAAAGCACATAAAGCTCTTCACTCTCCTGGGAGGGAGAGGTCGGAAGAGAATAACAATTTGTGACAGAGAGGATGAATAGGCGTTGGCATGTGTGACGTCACGCTAACTATCAAAACTGGTTTCTGCCAGTGAAGCGAGCGAAACAATTATTTGTTCCTTTCAAGCAAGGATAAAGAGAAGATTAAAGAAAAATTTTGGAGATGTGTTCAAGCACATGAAAAAATAGTTGCAATCTACCTTTAGATCAATGCAATCAAATGCAACCAAACTGATGATGACAATTGCCTACCAAATTGAAAATTTCTTAATTTCAACACTAATTCAACAGGAAAGTTCCAAGATGCAAGAACTCACAAAATGTAAACCCCTCGCAATTTAATTATTCAATGGTTAAAAAGTCACAGAAATGATATCCTACTAATCGGCTAGTGCCGTGCAAATAAAAAATGCATTTAAAATTTCCATCGTACCTTTGAATCTGGTGGCGCCCGTGGCAAAGTTCGTTTTGACCTGACCCAATTTCTGGCCAATCAAATGCTGGTGGTCCTGTCTGCCGCGTGAGAGCAGTTTTTCCTCCATTTGTAGATTGCAGCAAGTCCTTGAACTAGGCGAGCACACTGTCAGAGCTGATCCTGAAGCGACAATAAAGACCAAGGTTAATCCCTTGACGTGTCGAATTTCAATCGCAAAGCACATTTCACAAATTAACTAAAGCTTAACAGAACCTATCCAAAAGCAGCATTACAATCTTCATAACAAGGTGTTAAACATCACGCCGTGCATTGTACACATTTACCAAAGCATAGGCCCAAACCTGAAACCACCCAAATGTGATCTAAAAATAGCTTCACTAAGCATATAGTCATAACCGTTCAATATTAGCCTAATTGAAAACTGTAAAACATGAAATTTGAGCTGCATGTTATTGTGGCGATATTGCCGGTCATAAATTCTGCTACACATAAGTTTGGCGTTTTTGGGGAATGAACACTACTTCAGCTTCTGCAGCTTTTATTTTTGCCGCATGTAATTTTCGTGAGTTTGACCGATTCGCGAAATTTGCCAAAATAACATGCACGCAAAAATTTCAGTTATTAACTTTGTTCAATCTAAATGATAATTTAAATATGTTACTGTAGGCCTAGAAATATCATATCTAAGCCACGCAGTTTATTCACTAAGCTAGCACGCTGCATAGTAGCATTGCTCCCACGTTCGATACAATAAAATAGCGTTAGATACTACTTATCATTAAATAAAATCTACACTAAGTTCTCGCAGTTTCCATATTTCCATACCGGAATTCTTCACCAATCAACTAACATCGCACCGAGTGTGTGATTACTTTAAGTTACAGAATGCTGATTCAAATGTATGTAGTTCCACAGATCAAACCTAAACCAAGCCCAGTGCAAATCAATAAAACATGCTCAAAAAAATCTAGCGGGAAATATGACTTGTAGCTGCAACGGTAATATGAGCTGTAGCTAAATGCGTCAGTCCCCAGAAGATCCTTGCTGTAAAGACTACACTTCAACAACCGCCGAAGGTCAAATTTTAAATGCAATAACATAAAGTACGCTGGAATGCTTTAAACATTGAAATCTCTGTGATGCCTTAAATGTAAAAAGTACCATGAACGCTACCAATAGAAATTGATAATAAATAGCACAATTTGACTAACAATATTATTGCAATTGTTTGAAAATGCACATAAACAGTATCTTGAAATCCAGTCAATTAGTTCAAGTGAATGTGAGGTTTTGATATCGAAATTTGATCCTTTCTGTCTCTAGTTTCACAAAGCAGAACCTTTTCATGCCTACCTTTCTATAAATTGTCAATATCAACACAATTTATAGGAATCCTAGTTTTTCTATCCTATTGAAGTTTGTTATTCTTACTTTATGAAGAAATGAGGCAAACCTACTTACTGATCTCAATTTCTACATTCAACTAAATTTTATATCACGAATTTAAAAAACAAATAGCATTGGTTACTATTGTATTTACAGAAATTTATTGTTAAAAATGAAACGCTTGCATGTATGATCTCGATTCTAAAAAGTATAGACTTCACATAATAATATAAAACTGCGACTACAAAATGTTGAACCCCCTGCAGGTCGGGGAACAAAGAATTAGCCTGCAGCCCATAGCTCCCCGGGCTTGTCATAAAAGGCGACTAAAGAAGAGGGGGCGGTTCTGCGCCGGCTCGCTTGCACAGAATCGGACTGTATATAGCCTTTATGTGCTACACACGGTAGCGACTCCCTAAACCACAAAAAGTTCAATATATGCTAATTATAGACCAAGGACTGGATCTTAATACATTCAAGGGTAGCTTAATTAAATCGCTCCTTGCAGCCACTGTAAATTCATTGACGGTGTGTAATTTCAAACCAGTCTTGCTTAAGTTCATTATATCTGAATAATCAACCTTCCAGGTGCATTGCCATAATTACACAACTCGAACGGAGGCCCACTATAGTAGACTATAATATCAGGGGTTCTCAACCTTTTTTGTTACGGGAACAACTAATTTATTTAATGGTGGACGGAAAACAGTCAGGTCATAATATTCTCCTATCAGTTTGACAACGAGGAGTGCCGGAAAGTTTCGATAAAGATTCTAACGGGGCGTCTAAAAAATACTTTTTGCTTCGGGGGGAGGGGAGAAAATCAGCAAAGTGTAAAAATTAGCTAAAGGGGGG
>JAQIWG010002491.1:0-20249 GCA_034695025.1 Chamaedrilus cognettii | reverse complement strand
TAGGATTGAGTTAGAGTTGAGTTAGTGTTGACCTGGGGTCAACACCGTCCCAACCCGCACACTTGAAATCGATTTTCGACACCGCGCTAACACGGTGTTAACACCATGTTAGCGCAGTGTTAACACCGTGTTGGGCCAACTCTGCGCTAACACGGTGTTAACACGGTGTAAACGCGGTGTTAACACCGTGTTAGCGCGGAGTTGAGTTGAAGTTGAGTTGAAAGTTAAAATATATCAAACTTTCAATAATTTATTTAAAATATATATCGTCAATTTATTTAAATGAAGTTCTTCTAATAAGTTGCCGAAAGGGTTAATCAACCCTAGCCTGTCATCAAAAAAGTAACGATGCCGTCGCAAATCAGTTAACTCTTGGATAGGAGAAAAAAATGACCTGGATTGGCATGGTGTTGAAACCAATCGATTTGAACTAAACGGTCACTCGCTTGTTTACCAATTGCGCAATTCTCGTAGGCCTATTTGTCGCTAGCGGCGCAAGGCCTAGGCCGTGCATACACGTGAAACCACGTATCGCCGAGTCACTAGGTCTACTAGGCTCATTCGACCACGAATATTAGCGATCGGCCTACAGCGCGCCAAAATAGGTCTATCCAAATACTATGCAGCGCGCCAGTTTTCTAAACACCGCGCTAACACGGTGTTAGCGCGGCGCTAACACCGTGCCAATCTTGGCAACGGGTTGAGGCGTTCAGATTGAGATCGAGTTGGCCGAAAATTTCAACTCAACTCTAACACCGTCCTAACACCGTGGACTTGAAATCACCCATTGTCGTTGTATATTATCCGGATTGTCTCGTTGAAAGTACCAACTACCCATTCACCAACCCCGGAGGGATGATAGGCTGAGTTGGCCTCTGGCAAGTCCGAGAAATGAATCTCTAATCCGCAACCCGGGCGGGAATCGAACCCGGGTCGTCTACGTGGTAAGCGGCTACGATACCGCTACACCACCAAGACTTACTTGAAACTCTCTAACTTTTACTCACTTCCGCATCTACGATTCAAGCAAACGATGTTTTTCCATCTCCGTTTGCATGACATATTCTTGGTGCGTTAAAAGTGCAATATACATACATACATACATACACTTTTACATTTGTTTTATTCTTGCTTCGCCTGGACCGGAAACAACTGTTTTTACGAAATGTGCAACGAAAACAGGATTGTGAGCTTTAAACAAAGTTTTTTTATTTTTGTGATCACAGATCGTGTGGATTTGGTAAAGATTGTTTCATGCTCATTTTTTACTCACGAATAACCTCGCCAGAGAAATTTGGAGTCTAGCATATAAGCCAAGTTACTAAGTAGGTCAGATGACGTTCAAATCATGCTAAAACGTAAACCATACTTCATGCAAATTATCTTTCGCTGAGTCGTGGCCTTATACAATGTCGTGTAGTGGCAGCGGTTGGCTAATCCGTGGTTCGCTCATTTTTTACGAGCCACGTACTCAAAATATCACAGAAATTTTGCTTTGATGTGCAAGCTTATCTGCTTTGGTGAATTATGGAATGCGTTAGTTGTGTTCATTAATCGGAATAATAAGCTATGGAATGCATTTTTTGTGAATTGGAATAATACGGAATAAATGATTTGCCGTACAATAATCGTAACACTAATATATAATTTAAATTTTATTTAATCATTGAAGACTTTCTCACATATCGAGTTAAGTAACCTATAGGCCTAGATGCTAAATGCGTCAGTTGACGATTTAAGACTAGTTTATACCATGTTTTATTTATTAAGTTTTAATATTTTAGTATGATATTGAAGAGAATAATACTACTTGATGTACTAGCGTATACAGTTCGATCAAGAATTGTTAATAGAATACAGAATTGTTAATATATATTCTCATTTTGAGTTAAGATCCTACAAGCGTTCAGATGGATTAATGTTGGCAGCTATTGAGCTCATATTGTGCTATTTTTCAAGATGAAGCAACGCTTAATAGGCCTATAATAATTATATAATACTACTAGCGTCCAATACTTGTGTGAAATAAGCTTTACAAAAAGATGTAAATGTAGCTTTTTATGTACTTTTTGGTATGTATTAAAATTTTCAAGTATAGTATTTTAAAAGTCAAGCCTAAAATTACAGCATTTTAGTTATTGTTTCTAACTTTAAATAGGTTAATCAAAGACGTGTAAATTTTAGATTATTAGTTCTTAACTTTAGTTCTTAAGATATGACGTCATTGATATTTATTATTTTCTGTTGAAAACTTATTTAAAGTTCAAAGATTTAAATTCCGCTCCGTTTAGCGTCCGTTTTCCGCCCAAACGAAGTAAATAGGCGACGAGGTGAGAGACAGATTTAACAATATAATAGGCCTATTGAGAAAGTTATTTGAAAATTTGAGGCGTGATGCAGTGGCGGCGCGAGGTCTAGCGGCGCCCAGGCGCAAGAGGTAGGTTTTAGAGCGCCCCCGTCAAGAGGTAGGTTTTGCAGCGCCTTCCCCCCGAAGAAGTAGTCCTACGGTTTAGAGGCCCCCCCCAAAGATCCTCCCCCCCAAAAAAGCCGAGCGGGGAGGGGGTGCTGACGGACATGTTTAATTCCGTGCAGGAATAGCATTTAGAAACGGTGCCATATCATATCATCGTCCATAAGTTACAGTTAACCCCTACAGACTTTAAATTTTCAATCCCCGACCCAAAACTCGTTTCAAACCCCCGTATTGTTAAATTGCCAATCTTCGACCCAAAACTAATTTCTAAACCTTCTAACGTTAAATTTCCAATCCCCGACCCAAAACTTGATAATTTCTAAACCCCGTAATGTTTAATTTTCAATCCCCGACCCAACATTTCATTTCTAAACCAAGCTGAAATATCCATGAATTTTAAACGTTTCTAAAATGGTGTTCCTTTATAGCACAACGTTTATGTGCAGCATTGTTCAAAATATGAATAGCCTAGCAGTCTATTTCTACAGTTTTCTGCAATGCAAATTGATCTAAATCCGAAGCCATCAACGTATTGCCATTTAGAAAAATTAGCAATAAGTTTATCTGACAATTCAAACATTTCACAAGGTTAAATTTATTAATATTCTGAGATTCACTCTCAGTAATTAATAAGTAATTAGAACTTTTTTACTTAATTACTAATTACTTTCTAAAAGTTTTTTAATTACTTGGTTTACGTAAATTTCTTGTGAAGCAATTAAAATACAAGTATAATTACTTCATAAGTAATTTTATTATTATTTTAATTCCATATAATTTAATTACTATACAACACTGTAGCCTACATATATGCAATGAGACATTTTGAAAGTGTCATTCAGGCAGAAGATATACCCTCGATGCTCAGATCAAGCTCGATATGAGCAGTCATTGGAATGAAATAAGCACTGTTCATGCCATAATTAGTTGTTCATGTTTCCTTATAAAATCGGGTGGAAGAGCAGTCACAGTCACAGTGGATGAATTGTATGATGACTCAGGTCTATGATCCACTATAGCCTGAAGTTAAATATCCAGCTTAGCTTTAAAGGCATTGATTTTCTGGGCATGCAATACCTCAGGTCTATCTGCTATCAGTGGCGGCGGGGCGGTTTCATTTTACGGGGGCAGACGGTGCCAACGATCTATATTTAGCGGGGCATTACCACCCCTACAAAATTCAAGGGGGGGAATTTTTGATGTTATAAAGTTTATGTTAACATGTTGGTTTTGGTTATCGGCAAGATAAAATGGCTACAGCCTACATGTTAAGTGTAGAAGTGTAATTGGAAGGGGAGCAAATCCACTGATCAAAGGGGACAAGAACGAAATTCAAGGGGGGTCACAGCCCCCCCCCATAACATTTTAAGGGGGACATTTGCCCCCCCCCCTAGCCCAATTAGCATGCCGCCACTGCTCTCAAGCATCCAATACATACTTTTATAAGAGTAGGCTCCCACAGTCACGCAGATATCGACTCGCACGTATCATGCAGTTTTTTAAGCATGGAAAGCAAGTAGGCCTACATGTATGGGTGTACTAGGCTTTGTAAGCTGCAAGGATCCGCGAGCGCGAGCTGTGTCACTTGCATGTCTAGCTAAGCGGCATTCTGCCGTTCTGCTAGTTCTGCGTTCAAAATGTGGGTACTTGTTTGCGTTGAGTCTAGTTAGTTTAGCGCAATGCAGAATTAAAATGTGAATCTCTTTGATAAGACGCATGTGATGTCAAATACGATGGAGCCTACATATAGGCCTACTAACCCGATCAAACAAACTGTGATTGCCAATGCCCAAACACTACATTTGAAACATTTGAACAACACGCAGTAACTAGATGCGCACTTTCAACTGTAGATTACCCAACATGGCCTAAGTGTTAGAGTCTGCAGAGATCAGACAAAATGTCGCTCTGCTCCTTAATCAAGCCAGGTTCCACACATAGACGCACTGTGACGTCTGTCTCAGTACCCGAGCGCGTTGCGCAGGTTGCTGCGGAACAGTCGCCCCGCGTTGAGCAGCGACCGCGCGTCCATGGCAACAAGCCCCGCCCCCGCGAGCGCCAACATGGCGCCCGCCACGGCGCCGATGACGTCAGCGTGACTCGCCTCTACAGCCGGTGGCAGTGCGGACTTGGGCGCGTTCGTGTCTGCACCAAACACTGACTTGTGACCCTGGCAGCCTCACATTCACGCACCATTGACAATAAACCTATTTGTGATAAAAACACAACGTTGTAAAAGTTTGTTTCCTATAATTATGACATTTTCACGTTCTCCCGATTCCAGTTAAAACCCGTTTCCAGTTAAATCAAGGTCAAACTGCAAGTGTGAATATCATCATTAGGCGATAGCAATGGACGGCAGCCTAACAGAAACATGCTACATGCTACATGCTACATGCTACATGCTACATGCACGCAAGATATTCAGCCACAGCTATTGTTTGATACTGACAGCTGACTGAGACGCTACAAAGCGTCAACTGACTGAAGCAGTCAGAGACGCGCGGGAACATAGACCGGAGTCATGTACCCTGATGGGCACCTGCCCCCATCTTTGAAATGGGGCGAGGAGAGGGAGGGCACATTCAAAACCTTCAACATAAAGCGAAATATCTAGTTGCTGGCGTCAACTAGTTGTTGGTGTCAACTAGTCTAGGGCTAAATGTAGGCCTACTTCTCAGCGTCAACTAGTTGTTGATGCAAACTAGCTGTTGGAGTCAGCTGTAGTTTGGCGTCAACTAGTCTTTGTTCGCGGTACTGACACACTGCGATCACAAGTCTAGACTCACTGATGCAGTCGGGGACGAGAGGGACCCACAGTCCGCTGGACTGACACACTGCGACTACAAAGCCGACAGCAGAGAACTGGGCCAGGCTCGAGTTGAAGACCGTCCCGGGGGCACAGGAGGCGTTGACGACCGCGCCGCGCGCGTAGCTTGAAGTGTTGACTGCTTGCGTCACGAGCGGCGCACAACTCGACTCTACCCAGGGATGCAATCACACAATAAATACCCAGGGATAGAATCACACAATAAATACCCAGGGATGCAATCATACAATAAATACCCAGGAATACAATCACACAATAAAGTATGCTTCATCTATAGAGCTGTTGCATAGTGGATATTGTATGGCCGTTGTGTTGTGTAAATGTTGATGTATTTGATGCATCGCTCCGGGTCGAGGGTTTGAACCCCAACCCGCTGCTAACGTTGGAACAACAGCGTTACAGTCTCTTCAGTAAGGCTGCTAAACAAACACGTGTCGTTAGCTGATAACAATGTGCTAGATTATTTATTGAATTGGTTGGTGTCGGGAAGGGCATCCAGCGATAATGTCCAGATCCAGAGGCCTACATTAAGGAGTGAAAAGGTCAAGAGGCACGTCAAGCGTGGATGAGTGGCGAATGTGCATGGTGGATGTGCAAAACAAGAAAGGTGATTAGTTGAGTCACGGGGTTGTACCGATGCAGCCGGTGGTGATGGGAGGGGTCCAGCGCCCGTCCGTGCCGCACGAGCGCTGCTGAGTGAGGACTCCGCGCGAGAACCAGAGGGACACGGGACAGCCGAGCAGCACAGTCGCGCCTAACTGAGTGGGAGAGGAGAGGGCGGGGGCAGGGGCCGAGGGAAGCGGAGTCGTGTTGGGCACGAGGGGGGCCGCACCGCAGTCCACCGCTGTGTGCACACAACGGGGGGGGGATAAAACACCATCAGTCAGTGTCGATACTATAGGCCTAGAGGCTGTTGTTTAGCTTGAAAGTAGAGAAGAAAGGTTATGATCACGGCCTTGGAATAACGCAAAGAACTATTTCCAGTCAGGATGAAAATTGCTTCATACAACAACATGTGCAGACAATAATTTATACAACAATGGGTGCAGACTACCGCGCAGCTACACTGCTACAGAGGTCCCCAATTCTCGGACACCAACACCGCTCTAAAGTTTTAACATTTTAAACCTAAGATCTCCTGCCACAACCGAATCATACTTACGCGTGCATGCGTTAAAGGCGGGCGCCCATTCGCCAGTGGCGAGACACGTGACCTCCACAGATTGGTTTCCGCTGTAGCGATAGCCCGCGTCGCAGACAATGCTAACGTTCGACCCGAAAACTGTGTCGTTCGTCACCCGGGCGCCGTGTAGCAGCGTGAGAGGGGGGCAGTGAACCACTGCAACAGTGTTGTATAATGTATAGGGAGCGGGCAGTGTGGCCTTGCTGCCCAGCCACGAGTAAATAATGCGACATGTTACTGAGGAATAGAAATATAGAAACAGCAATTTTATACAACTATCACAGAAATTACAAATGTATCCACAGAAAACATGTACACGTAAATATTGTATAGCAATGCGAACTCAATCTCCTCTACTTTTTGCCTCATTGGTTATAGAAGCAGCAGCATGAGCGTGCTAATGAGTGCGAGCGAGGTTCCCTCACCGCTGCACAGCGCCTGTGTGGGGGTCCAGTCCGTCCCGTCACAGCTGATGGAGGCTGCGCCCTGAGTGAGCGCGTAACCCACGTCACAGCGGTACTCTACAGTCGTGCCGGGCAGGGCGAGCTGACTGGAGGGCGCCGCGTGGGCCAGCGGGGGCACCGGGCCGCACAGACCCGCTGCACCAGTCACACGACACCAGTTGTAACAGAGTTGTAATTACAAGGGGCGTTCAACACGTTTTTTACCTGACCTACTTCTAGAAGTCGCAGACACTTGATTTTTTTTGAAGTAGTTACATATGTTGTGAGTTTGTGTTTGAATTTCTGAGTTAATTGGTTATTGTTTGCATTATCAGATTGACTAACTAGCTGAGTACCCGTTAAAATGAAGAAAGTCGAATATCGGTCAGTTATAAAAATTTTGTTTCTTCAAAAGAAAACACAGACAGTTATCCATGATGAGATGTTAGCTGTGTACCACAATGACTACTGTCCTTCATATGACGTTGTTAAACAGTGGAAACACGTTGAATCACCACCACCCAAGAAAGCCCAGACTTAACCATCCGCCGGTAAGGTCATGCTGTCGGTTTTTTGGGACCAGACTTCTTCCTGCTTCCCCAGCTAAAGTCTACCTTGCAGGGGCGTCGTTTCAATACTGATAATGAGGTCATAACTGTCGCGGAAGAGTACTCTGTGAGCAAAAACGGGGGGTTCTACAAAGATGGCATAAGGAAGGTGAAGAACCGTTGGGAGAAATGTGTCACTTTGGCAGGTTCATACATAGAGAAAGACTACAAACTGGTGAAAATTTCAAGGGTCTGCGACTTCTAGAAGTAGGTCAGGTGAAAAACTTTTTGAACGCCCTTCGTAAGCGTCTCTACCGCTGAGAAAATATTGTTGGACACGCCGCCTAATTCATGCGTGTCAAGAACGTTAATTGAGCGATCATAGGACTTGTAAAAGAATTTGTGATTTTTGGATACCGATCAAGTAGAACGTACTATTCAATCCTTTAAAATTGCGCGTTAAAGTTTGAGTACATGTCACACGGCACTCTGTACTCTGCATTATCACACAATGGATGATGCAGAGGGCTCAGGCAATGAAGCAGAGATAACCCATACACGAGTCAGATCTAAAGTAGCGCAGTGGGCTCTCACGCGCGCAGCTGAAGTCCGTCTCTGTCCACAGGTTGACGCCCACACAACTGACGACCCTCGTGCTCAGTCCGTCCTGAAAGCGCAGGCCGGCCCCCGCGCACGTGTAGCTCAGCGCCGCTGCATAGGCGAACCTCCCATCTGGGCGCTGCGCCTGCAGGCCCGACACCAGCGCGGCGCCCACAGGGGGAGGGGCCTCACAGTAGATCGCTGGGGGGGGAGCACACGCACACAGAAGGGCGAAATAAGAAATCTACAAATCAAGCATTGCAGTGCCAAAGAATAAAAGCCAACTACTGTCGGAAAAACGTTCAGGGATTATGTTAGTGAGTTGTCAACAGAAATTTGTCAAGTTTTGTAGAAGATGAATGACAATGTCATGTTCAGCATACAGAAAAATGCCTGCGATTCTATTTGTGGAGCCGCTTTGTAACCAGTCAAAAATTAATCCGTTTCTTTTAATAGCTGCTTTAAATTCTTTATACAAAGAACATTGTAAACTTTTCAAGTAGTAGCTAGTAATAGACATACTCTTAATATATTCTCACTTACATAATGTATTCTAAACCGATTATGAACTGATACGCACGCACGCATGATGTTATATTCTCACTCCACTGCACATTCTGACTCAACAGCGAGTCGAGGCACGTCACTGACAGCGTGACGTCACTACTGCTCACGAACGCGTATCCAGGGGTGCACGTAACCATGACAACGGTGTCGTATACTGTCGCGTCAGAGCTTGCGGTTGCGTTGTGCAGCGATAGAATCTCACAGAATTCAACTGCAGCGAGCCAATGGGATTACACTCAGCTAGGCATTGCACTATGCTCTAATAGGATAAACAATGTCCCTCAGACTTCTCTAGTTTCAGAGATACATAACTAATATTAAATAAATTAACTCTGAGCAGCCAATTTGCAACTGCAACCAATATTTTCAATTTTCAATACTTTACAATACTAGGCTACTGTTACATACCTTGCATTGCATCATGTCCCTAACTATTGATATACACTTTTGGAGATGACCAACACACTATGTACGTCGTTTAAATAGTCCGGTGAATTGTTCTAATGTAGTAACACTACTGACGCTAAAAACGTTCTGTAACTTATTGGTACAGGCGTTATTGTGATAACCTCCACCGGGCGCTATGATTGGCCAGGACCTTACCTTGTAGCTAGGTCACTGACCTCCACAAGGCTCTATGATTGGCCAGGACCCGTCAGCGAGGCAGGAGAAAGACGCCAACTTGACGCCGTTCGGGAAGCGATGCCCGGGGTAGCACTCGAGGTAGAGCGTCCGCTCTGCTTCAACGTAGCTCACGGTGGCGTTAGTCACGATGGGCGGAGCCATGCAGTGGCCACCTGTCCATAAAATCAATAGCCAATCAGAGTGAGGCATTAAAGAAATGTTTAATATTAATCATGTAAAGTTGTTTGTCGCTTTGATCAGCACCAGGAATAAGTCACAGAGCCAATATGGCTGAGAGCTGTTCAATGCTCACAGCGCACCTGTGCAGAAGGACTCTGGTTGGTGGAGACGTGCGAGGCCGCAGACCGTCGTGCACTTGACGACCTCAACACTCAGTCCGTCCTGGAAGCGCTGCCCGGCTGGACACGCGCTGAGGGCGCTCAGAGAACTGTTGAGTGAGCTGACGCCAGCCTGAGCTTGTCTCAGCTTGGGCAGTGTCAGGTCGAGTTGGCATGGGATGGCTGCATAACGAGTACTTGAATCACATGCGCGCGTTACAGGCATAATTATTAGCAAAGAAAAGGCGTCATTCAAGATTGCTCCATGCGTCCAATTATTTGCCAATGTGCAGCTAATTGAGAAATCTTTTAATGTTTACAACCAATAATATTATCAGGGTACAATCACAACAACCGCCGTGTCCTTTTTCGTATCAATGCAAAAAATAACCAGCTAACAATGGTAGAATAGCTCAAATGTAATATGCATTTTCAACCTTCTATTTGTTGAAGCGATTACCATAAACCTAAGAAGTTATTGCTCCTATGACAACCTGCGCAGGCTGGCACGACCATGTGCCACTGTCCACTGACACAGATCGCTGTGCGCACGATCGTTCCTTCAGGGAACTGATGACCCGCCGCACACGTGTAGATAGCCACTTCACCCCAGAGGTTAGCGGGGTAGGTCAAGACCGCGTTATCGACGGGAGTGGCGTCGGTGCAGGGCAGCATCAACTCTGTGTCACAGCGGGTGTCAAACATGAACTCGTAATGAGTGAAGCAATGTACTTTCAAGTGCAACAAAGGTGTGGCGACTTAGATGAAGAAAAGAGAATCCAGCGGGCATAAATCAGAATTATTTGAGACAAAACTCAATTAGATAGCTGAGAGAAGAAAGTTTTATACCTGGTCCATTCACATTTCTCAAACTGCTTTTATCCAAGCCCTTGCAGTACACTCAATGCAGCTGGTTCAAGAGGAACCAGAGGAAAATAAACTCAGTAAAGCCAGCTCAAAATTTATTTGTAAAGCCAGATACCAGCAAAAAATAATAACAAGAGCCAAACATTAACTTTTGAATAGAAAACAACTACAAATAAATGGCTGGCTCTCGTATCACGGCAGGTTATCAGAGAGGCTAATCTAGCCTATCTATATGCTGTTGTCTAACAGAGACTGCCAAAAATCACAAAAAAATCAAATAGGTCATTCTTAACCCCTAGTCAGATATTAATGCACTTCGGGACTTTGCGACTTTGCGACTGTGACTTTGCAGCTTTGCGACTTTGCTAAGCAAAGCATGGACCCCAGCTTCCTCCTCGACACGCAGCGAGCGTCGACGAGTCTGTCTGGCATGGCGCCATTTTTAAGCTTTTTTCATTATTTTTCTTCACCACAATGCAGAAAAACCAAGCAGGTAGTATAAAACTTGCATCCAAGGGGTCAATACATCAGCAAATTAACAACACCACTTATTACCAAGCCCAACGATTTTAAAGATTATTAGCTGTGCAGTCATTACCCGGTGGGACGACGATGTCACACTGTGTGCCCGTGTAGCCGCGGTGGCAGACGCACCAGAACTGACCAGTGAGGTCGTGGCACGGCGCGTAGTTCTCACATGGACTAGACACACACGCGTCAATCATCGTCTCACAGCTCACGCCCCACCAGCCGGGCGCACAGGGGCACGACCCGTTCACGCACTGCGTGTTGGCAGGGCAGGGATGAGAGGTCGCGCAGCGGTCTACAGACAGAGACCGTGTTGTGGGGGAAACGGGTTAGAGATCCAACAGTAGCATGCAGACTTCAGTTTAACATTCATCTGTAGCCTACAACAATTCTAACAAACTATCAGTTACTTGACCCCAAGACGATTTAGTTAAAACCAAATACAAACTGGAAGAATTATTTCAAAATTACAAATAAAAATGTTGTACTGGACCAAGACTATTATTAATTTTTAATAAAGACGTTGCACTGGATCTAATAACAATTTAACCTCAAAATTCCGTCCTTCCTCTTACCTCCTCATCCACCTCTGACGTCCTGGGGTGGTGAGACAGTCCCTGCGGGACTCTCTTACCGCCCCCAGAGGCCCCTGTAGGCAACAGCAGCTACGCTGCTGTAGCCTACGGTAGGTTGCCTGCCTCTCTTATAATTAATATCTGTCGTTGAAAAAAAAGAAGCGCAAATTTTATTATTACTTTTGCCGCCATCTTTGCCACGAAAAGAATGCAAACAAGAACTCAGGGTAAGGAACCAAACAGTGACAATTTAAGTATTTTGAAAGCCGCAGCCACGGCACATTTCTTCTTTTTTAAGTTGGGACCAATACTATTATATAATAATTGTTTTGGAATAAATCTTTTATCCCATAGGGCCTAGGGCCTATACAATATGTATAGGTAGGTTTTCTTTCCTTGTGATTTTACAATGTGTGACCCCATCATGGAGAACTTGCGTCAAGCTGAGTCCTGTGGCTATGATATCTACCGGTGTTGTTGCTTTGTGCGACAGTGACTCCTCCGGTTGGTGCAGCGCCGCCGGACGAACCGGGTGACGTCACTGGAACATAAATAGTGACTAGGCCTACAATAAGAAGAAGGATTAAAAAAGCTTTGGAAATATAAATGGGCCCAAAAAATTATTTGAGTTGATTCTGAACCCTGTTTTTAACATCTGTGAAATCATAGGCTTGTATAAAATCAACATATCACGCACTTTCAAAGTTCATGATTTAATTTCTCAAAACAGTTGTAACAGTGAAAATTATATTCAAATATTATTTGCTAAACAACATAAAAATAATGATTGCACATAAATAACCAACCATGGTTAATTCTGGATAACCTTATTAGAGGTTAAACGGACCATATGATTGTAGCCGATAGGAACAAGCAATGGGAGCCCTCACAAGCCTCAGGTCTCACATCTGCTGCCACTGCGTGTCTACCTGTCACCGCGTGAGGCGCCCCAGCAGTGGGCGTGGGCCCTTCAGTCAGCCCTGTTAGCCCCGCAGACCCAGCAGGGCCGCTTGCCGCTGTCCCCGGGCCCCGCGTGCCTGGTTGAGCGGCGCTGGGGCCCGGCGGGCCTCCACTTGGGGGCGAGGCGCCGGCCTGGCTGGACGTCGTGACTGCCGGCTCACTCGGGCCGCTGGGGGGGCGGCTGGAGGGGGCTGACCCCGTGCCCCCCAGGGGCTCGCGGCTGGTCGCGATAGCTGTGACTGTAGGGGGGATGCCGGGGGGCAGGGGGGTGGAGGATGGGTGGGTGATTGAGGGGATTGTGAGAGTCGTGAGGGCGGGCGTGGAGGCAGGAGGAGTGGGAGGGGTGAGGGTAGACGTCTGGGCGCAGTTAGTCATTTCGTCTGTTACACAGCAGTGGCGATATGTTGTGGAAATTACCTAGTTTCAAGAACAACGTTAGTAACCTCAATAGAGGGTACCTTTTCTGGGAGGAACGTGGCAAAAACATAACCAGCTCGTAGCTGTATTTTATTGTATACTTGTGTATATAGCCTGCATGTAGTACAGGCCACAACTTGTGCAAATAACCAGTCTTAGTTCATTGAAACAAAATCTTCTGGATTTTTTTGTAGTTCATACTAAATCTGATATTTTTGTGAACGTAGCAATGTTTGTTTTTCTGGGTTTGGTTATATTTGTTTGAACATGTCACGTTATTTCACTTGCAATTGGCCCACACTGAACCTGCTTTTTCATTCATTCATTTTTCGTACATTGCTTTTGATGCTATATTTCTGCTTTCTAGCGTATATAGTATTTAAGTAACATTTATTATTTTGTGTTAAATTGTGTAAAAATTGTGTTAATTTGTGTAAAATTTGATGTATTGTCGCTTAAATTGTGCCATAATAGGGGCAGTTATACAGTCATTGGCACAAGCCGCATAGCTTTGTCAGTGGCTGTCACAGGGAATGCGTTCCCTCTTTAGCTGCCCTTATTACTTCATGCCTATGCCGATTGATACCTGTATTTCTGCATTGTCTTGTCTTGAAGTAATAAAGATAAATGAAAAAGAAACCTGTGTACACTGACGTACACTGTAACGTGTGTTAGGCTGTGTATAACTGATGTATAGTAACACGCGCATCGATAGAGAGTTTGCAAACGTTTGACATTAACAAAATGCGTTCTAGGCATATAAGAGAAAGACAAAGAGAAGTAGAATTAGTATTTGCAAGATATGCAGTACCCAGCAGGCCCACAAACAGCCTGGAATACATAGGCTGCATCTGTTCTGCGTGACCAATGATTGGCAACTCACAGAGTGAGGTGCTCAATAGGGTGAAAGCCCCCAGGAAGGACGCTCCATCTGACTTCTGGCCGCAGACTGCGCTGCGGTTGCCTGCACACTGCTGCGCACAGTAGTTGTGCTGACCTGACGTCATCACGCGCAGGTCCGAGTATGAGTCACCGCAGTAACAGGAGCTGTCCTGGGCGGCTGCGTACAGGGTGCCCTGCAGAAGAGTACCCAACACAGAAAATATTTATCCTTATATATATTCCCCGCGCCAGAGAATTATTAGTTTGACATCAGATAGGGCATCCAGAACCCAGTGTCCAGCAGTCCTCACCAGGGTGCAGAACGTCTAACCTGTGAGAAAACATGAACATTAGACTAGTAGATATCAAAAAAGGCAGCTAGTAAGCGAGAATATAAATCAAATGTATGATCAGATTTACTGTACCCATCAGATGTTCTCATGTGGCGCAAGTCTGACCAGAGAGAGACAGGCCGCGGTGCATGTTTCCCACGTCAGCGCTCCATTGCTCGCGCTCGCTGACCGCTGCATGGAGGCGGGGCCTGACCCTGACCCTGACGTCACCAGCTCGTAGCAGCCAATCAGCGCCGCCGTCGAATCGAACCCTGCCGCACACAATCCTATATCTAGATTAACAAACAAAAATTTGGTTGAAAGGTATTCATTTGACGGGGAGGGGGTTGGGGAGGAGTAGAAGGGGTGAGGGGGGCGGCATGCTGATCCTTCCAGTCGCAGCTGAAAATATTTGTGAAACAAGAAGTCCAATGGGATCGGTTAAAAGTCACACGTAAGATACCGTAAATCAACATGAGTGTCCATTATAAACTCATCAATGAGGGATCTATTGCAGTTGTAGACTCAAATGAGCCTTTTTACTCGGAGACCATATCACATCTATCGCTAGCACAAGTAGTAAACTATGTTTGCAGGGCTACCAAACATAGTTTAGTATCATATCTGGGACATTGATTAAACTATTAAACTTAATCATTTCCTAAATTCAAATGTTTGAATGCGTTTCCATGACGAGTTCTGTACGATGTACCGGCTTGATGCATGCATACGGTGCTGCTGCATACATACAGTCAGTGGTTAAAGTGGATCTGATGAGGTGTGGGAACTGTTTTTTTTAGAGGTGTGGGAACTGCGTTACACAGAGTTCCCAAATTTTTCTCAGGTGTGGGAACGGATTCAATTTTTAGAGGAGGTGTGGGAACAGCGTTCCCACGCATTCCCACCCACTTTAACCACTGCATACAGTAAACCGGCTAGCTGCATGCATAGAGTGCTATACCGGCTGACATTATGCATACAGTGCTGTACCGGCTTGCTGCATGCAGATGAAGGGATAGAGGTCGCTGCAGTTGGTCGCCACGCTCCCTGATTGTGACCCGGTGACCCCCGACCTCGTGACCCGAGCGCAGAGGTCCGGTGAGGACCCAGGGTTGCCCGACAGCCATTGGTTCCAGTTGGACCCGTCGGGCCAGGACCAGGGCTTGCTGGGCGTGGGACGAGTGTACCCAGCCCAGTAGTCGTTGCCGTCAACAGCGTAACTGTCCACAAACAGCTGGGTCTTGTGTAGGCGTTACATTACCATTAATTCTGCAGATAGGGAATCTTACAATTTTGTTTACTTCAGCAAATAGGCATAAACTGAATGGCATACATGTCACAGAAAGAAATCCAACTGCAGAGTGTGAACGATAAATAGAGGAGTCAAATCTCAGTCCTATACTGACGTTCGACGCAAGGATCCACACGACAAGCATTCACACTTCGGTAGTAATGTCACTGACGTCTTTAGTTTTACGCGGTTTCGTTGACCATGCATCCACTGATTCTGTTACTATTCGACTTCGAGCTTTGTTTTGTTTAGGACTACTATGAGACTAAGCCGCAAGCCTTTGGTAGACATATCTACTCGAGTTGTACTAAATTAATTACTTTACACTGTCAAACTGATTATAGGGTACATGTATTTAGTAGTGAATCAATGAGCTGGTGAGTGAAGCTCTAGCACGCCTGCAATACCTGATGCTTATGACAAAGGTCAGTTCCTGTGTGGAGTGAATGCTCGCCAGGTCTGCCCCTTGCGCTCTGCAGTAGCTCTGAGCCGCCGCCTCATCCACCTGCTCCATGGACGCGTAGTAGCAGTACTGGCTTCTGTCGTCGGAGGTCGTGTTGAAGCTCCAGCCCACCGGACACAATCCTGCACAGCAACTACGCGCCTACTTTGCGCAGCAATATGCCTACAATACGAGAGTTATGCGCAGCAATATGCCCACCATGGCGCGTGACCTAGTGGTAGACGCTCTAGAACTCATGCGCCAGTGCTTCCGGCCCGGCCGGGTTCAATTCTCCGTGCGGTCGCTGGTTTTAGAGATTAATTACTGTAAAGGGAGACTACAGTACGCTGTCATCAACTCTCATTCCATAAAATAGAGTCAAAAGATGGACCAATCAGCTATGGACCAATCAGCTATGGACCAATCAGCTATGGACCAATCAGGCTCATGATCATGAGATCTGACGTGTAATAAATCACCTTTTCTACATTTAATTTTACAAATCCAAATTTATTAAACTTTTTCAATTGTTAATTAGATGCTCAAGAAATAATGTTGAGAAAAATGCGCCGGGAGGTCAAGGCTAAATGCTGACAGCAAGGAGTGAGAGAGCACCTACTCGCTGCGATCTGTCGGCTGCAGTTGTTGGTCAGACTCATGTAGCCAGGCGCGCAGGTGCACGTGTACGCGCCCTGCACGGTGGGCGTACAGCGAACATGCTCACACTGCGCACCCGTCAGCCCGCAAGGGTTGGACCGACATGCATCCCACTCGCAACGCGCCCCGCTATAGCTCGCCGTACAGTTGCACGCATAGCCCTGCGCAGGGTCACGGAACCAGCACGCACCACCGTGCAGGCAGGGGTTCGTCGAGCAGTCTGGGATAGCTGGAGCAAAACAATGCAGACTTTAGTATGGTTCATGGAGCAGTCTGGGATAGCTGGAACCAAAGAACGCCCACTTTGAGAGTCTAATGTGATTTGGTCATATATGTATCTTCTGTTGATTGCATAAAACAAATGTCTGCGATTGAGAAAAACTCGTAAATAAGAATCTGTAGGCAATGCCTGCCCTTGTCATAGTTAATATGATCTATTATAGCGAGGGCTAATTGGAGTGAGTATGAAAACTGTCAGTGCGCCACTACACTTAAGTCAAAAATTTTTGGCATCCTGCAAATTTAGTAGAAGCTTTAATCATTAACCAATAAATCCTCTGGATTTTGTTGCAATATTGCTGCAAAACTGACAATACACGTCAAGTGGCTCCAACTTGCAATCAGGTGAAAACTAACAAAGTCATGATTAGCTAAGACAACCCCTGCAGGCCGGGTAATAAAGAATTGATTTGCAGCTCGGAATTCTCCGAGCGAGTGGCAAAAGGAGACAAAAGAGCGATTCTTGCAGGGCCCTGAGGCACTGAACCAGACTGGAATGCTCTCTGTCACTACAGACACGAGATCGTTAAGTACTGACGGAGGCCCGTGTCGAGGACGAGGATGCCCAGCGCCCCCCCGCACATCTCGGTCCCCGCAGGGTCCCCCGAGCAGGGATCGCTGCAGTCGCTCGCTGCGCCGTACAGCCCATACACGTCACTGCAGGAGCAGCTGCTGCCGCTCCGCGTCAGGGCGTAGTGGTAGTTCTACACACATGTGTCACACAGTCTCTGCACCGAGGGACTGTGAATGGGTTGTATGCATCGCTGCGCAATATGTGTCACATGCAGGTCCCTCACATTCGATGCACTGACCGCGCCTGTGAGAGTCAATCGTCCCACAACTGACTCATGATTATGTACGCTCTGCAAATCGTCGTTTAGGCCCAATCGGATTGCACACTGCAGGAAGCGCATTTGAAATTTGTCTATAATTTTTCAACAATACCTAGCAATACTGCCGCTGCTAGGTTGACACTGAGCCGTTCAAATTATAATACAAACGTTGACGCGTTCAAATATTAAACTGCACTCGACTTCAGCATTGTTTCACTACACGCCGCCGTCATGCCTCGCTGCTCGCTGCATGCTTCAGCACCAACGTCTAACGCTCCCAGAACTATCAGCGTCATTCAGCGGAGCGTGACGAGAGAGTCATTTGTTATTGATGCAGCGATGGGTGGACGACTGGCGTCACTGTGGGAATAGTAAGGATTAAGTGGATGAGTGGTAGGCTGCAGGCAAGCGTGTGCTGACAAGCTGCAGGCTGCTGTCAGCACTACTGACAGCAGCCGCCTCCAATTGTTGCAGGGCTGCATACAGTCACGTGATCAATAGATACAAACCGGGACCTGTAAGTATAGTCGCTGAGCCATTGAGCAGCGCCTAATGGGAACAGAGCGAGAGAAGAAGTGGAACAAGGTTTCAATAGTTAATGGGCAGACTGCTGACTACGGTATTCTAGCATACAAAGGCACATTAAAGGCACCTAACCAATAAAACATGACTTTGAGATACAGTGCAGATACCTCAGCATACACAGACTAAGGACAGCAGCGTTCTGTTGATCAACGCTAGCGGTCAATGTTGAGTGCGTATCCTCAGCATGACGCATGTGTCCTTTCTCAGCGACAACGCGACAAGATTAAAACTCAATACAAAAAATTCAATAACAAAGTGCGCTCAGTGGCCTCTGGAGACATATACACTGTTTCCTGATGAAAATGACCTCACTTAAAACTTGTCATAACGCGGTCAAAAGGTATCAGATTAGTCTGAAACTTTATACACAACAACGGTAGCCATATCTACACCAATGTGGAAATTTGTAGAGAAATGCGAGTAATTTTGAAAAAACTATGGCTGTTTTTAAAAAAGTACAGAAAAATTAAATTTCCAACATTAGTTGCTGCGTATTGTCGAGTTACAAACAAGCACTCCAGAAATTTAGTCAAAGCTGATGTTCATAGTGTCATCCTTGTTCGCGTACACATGACACGACGGGGACCCCAGTATTTGACTGCTGGACCTATAATTTTGTGATAAGACAGTCGCCACGTTTCAAGCATACCAGTCGTCGGGTGATTAACGTCACGAAGGCCAGTATGATAAACACGTTCCTCCTGTAGAGGTGTAGACTCTGCACTCCATATCTGAGGCTCACGCGGAGAGAACCATGTCTTCTGTCATGTGTACCCGAACAATGAGGTCACTTTGAACATCAACTGTAACTAAATTTCTGGACTGCTTGTTTGTAACTTAACAGTAGGCACACACGCAGCAACTAATGCGCAGTTTAACACAGCAACTAATGTTGTTAATGCTGTTAATTAATTACTTATTAATTACTAATTAATTAATTACTTAATTAATTACCGTTAATGCTGTTAATTAAATGCTGTTAATACGCAGCAACTAATGTTGGAAACATTTTTTTTCGCTACACTTTTAAAACAGCAATAATTTTGTAAAAATTGCTCGCATTTTTCTACAAATTTCTAGGTTGGTGTAGATATGGCTACAGTTGTTGTGTATAAAGTTTCAGACTAATCTGATATCGTTTTACCGAGTTATGACAAGTTTAAAGTGTGGTCATTTTCATCGGGACTCGGTGTAGTTTCATTATTTAGTGTCATGACTAAAGGCTTCAACGGTACCATGCTATAGTGACACCCAAATGGCTTATGAAAGAGGATTTGGCCTCATTTTGTACAATAATCAGCGATTAGATCCATGTTCCTAGCCTCATATTATTGTGCCTTCATTTTTTCCCCACTTTATAGTTGTGAGTTAGAACAATGTGTTTTGTGATATGTTTCTGCTTCTTTATTGCAAATTAAATCACAATGTTTTTCTCTTTTTCTTGAACTTTGTGCTTATCCTAAACCTAATCCTAAATTGTTTAAAACTAAATTTAGCAAATTTCTGTACTTTGTACATAAAATGTCTATTAATAATTAATGTTTTATGTTGTTTAAATAAAATTATTAATTAAATAATTATGTTTGTGACAGTATTATGCTTTGATACTGCCTTTCGGTGGCTGCGCTGTGAGTTTTGTGATGTTTTTATTTCGTGGTCACTGTGCGGTGCGTTGATTCTATGTCCGGTGCCATGTATAGTGTCCCTTATGGACCTGTGGTGTTTAACTCTTTTCATGTCTCATATGCAGTGTGACTTTTGTGGTGCAGTTTATATTGATACAAAATAAAATAAAATATTTATAAATATATAAATAGCTGAAGCCGTAACATAAGCAGGTGCACATGCTATGGCTTCCGCTATTGCCTTATCGCGTTGCGTCTTATTGCTCCTAAGATCTAATGCCCTCCATACATTTGCAATTCCCAGCCCCATTCATTCCGAGCTCCATTCCGAGCGGATCGTCCTCGCCGGCGGCGACGATCCGCCAGAGCG
>JAQIWG010002490.1:0-20250 GCA_034695025.1 Chamaedrilus cognettii | reverse complement strand
GAATTCGAAAATTGCGACACAACCTACATGAGTAACCCTACAAATTCGTCGAGCGGACCTGCAAGTTACACCCGTGCCAAACAGCCGAACCAAATATTTCAAGCCCTACCAGACTATCTGAAAAAGTCTAAGGTCTCTCTCGATGATCCAATTCAAGATTCAACCAAGCCGTCAACAACTACAAGTAGAATCACAGACTCAAACCTCAATGAAGAAACTAAGAAGTTAGAAGCGAAGCGCGACTCAGAAAATGAAAACGCAAGAGAAGACCAACGCACTAAGTCACAAGTTCAACAACAGGACCAGAGATTCAAGACAATTCAGGAGCAGCGCAAGAAGTCAACATCAAGCTTAACGGTGAGCGATCCTTTTGGCGATTCAGGTTATGGCGCAGACTTGTCAAGCACAGTTGATATATTGAATAAACCTAAGGAAACTGAAGTTAAGCCAAACGCTATAGAAAATGAAGCTGACGATTTCGAAATAGATAACGCTGAAGTTTACACAGATACTTTAACTGACGGTGTATTCGTGGAAAATAAGCCAGATCAGGCTGAAATTAGGCCTACAAGAGATCGCATTGAAGATCAAAGCTCGCAGACCAGTGGCAACCGACTGCCAGTAAAACCCCTAGCTTTCGGGGCAGACTTTCAAGCCTCACACTATCCAAGTTACTTTGAATAAAGCCAAACAAGGAACATTGTTGAAAAGCCGACGTCGAGAGTGCAGGAATACGAAGCATCGTCTGAAAATTCAAATCTTTTAGTGTCAGAACCAGTGGAAATGGCGTCCAACAATTTAACTCCTCCAACGTTCTCCGGCAGAAAAAGCGAAGACGCTGAAAAATGGCTAGATCTAGTGTACGAGAAGCTGATTGGTCAAGCTGGGATTGTGGCATTCTCACTTCTGATGCGCGACGGAGCTCTGCAGTGATTTAACACAGTAACAGGAAGATATAGAGCGTCAACCGAAGCATTTTTAGATGCATTTAAATCTAGATACGTCACTGACGCAACCAATCAGTGGAAAGACATCGTCGCGGTGTTCGATGTGAAGCAAACTATGGATCAGACTGTTGAAGACTTCATTTCGTCCATTCAGAAAAAGGCGCAAAAGTCACAAGCAACCGACGAACAAGTACTGGCAGCCGTCATCAGGGGTCTCAGACCCTACATCCGCTAGCATGTCTTGCAACATGAACCGAAAACAATTGAAGAAATAAGAAAATGGGGCAATGTAGCCGAATCTAGCGAGGGGCAAGAAGAACGCCCGTCCACAGAATTTGTGGTGCTTGTCGAGGATATGAAGAAGTAGTTCTCTGCTATACGCAACTTGCAAGATCAGTTCAAAAACATGCAGGTCAGATCGATTAGCACCGAGAGGGCGGACGTCAGTCGTCCAACTTCACCTGCACCGCAGCAGCGAGTTAGATTCAATGACGCCGATGACGCAAATGGAGGACGCAGAGCCCCATCACCTAGCCCCGTCACGAGAACCTACACCAACCGCAATCCCAACGAGAACTATCCTAACGATAGAAGAAGCCAGCCCACGTGGCGTTCAAATCGCGAACCATACCAACGAAGATCGAATCAGAGAACTGAACAAGCTGGCAACTACCGCTACGACCGGGAACAACCACAGCCCTACAAAAGGGGGGAAACCTACGAAGATAACAACCGATACCAACACAGCAACACAGGAAGATACGAAGCTTTTCCAAGGCAACAAGGAACCGTATCTAACACAAACAGCGCAATGGGAATGACTTATCAGACCCAGAGCTACGGCAGATGCAAAGGTTGCGGTAACAATCGCATGCACATTCGTCGAAATTGTCCGGCTTGGAATAAAACTTGTCGCCAATGCGGAAAGGCGGGGCACTTCGTGACGGTCTGTCAGAGTGTCCGACGCTTTCAATAGAGGGGTCAACCCACTCTATGAACGGGGAGTGGGAGCAGCTTCATTCAATCCGTTCAAACTGCGAACTCAAACTCTATTAGGATCAAAATCAATGGACAAGAGGTTAGCGCACTTATTGATACTGATGCAACTAAATCAGTGGTTTCCAATGATTTTCTGAAGAAAATAGGTGTTTGGCCAAGGTCATTGGAATGAAGTGACCTCTCGACATTAATGGCCGCAGGCGGCTCACAGCTCAAAATTCTAGGAACTGTTGAATTAGCAGTAGACGTATTGAGCGAAATTATGAGATACCAATTTTATGCATTGCCGAAATTGCGTCCGGATGTTATTCTTGGAATGGACTTTCTAAATCAACATAGGGCGCACATTGATTGTGACAATTACACGGTGTCGCTCTTTGATGACGCATTCTCGGTTAAATTTGAAACAACGTTTGACTCGCAGGTATCATTGATTAAAGATAGCATCTTGCAACCGAAAACCGAAACGGTCGTGCCCGTCATATGCCCTCCCCAATTTCAGGGGACAGGCATCATCAGCCTTCTTGATTCTTCGTCAGATGACACCTATGGTGTCGCACGTCTACTAGTGAGACCTGAAAATCGGAAGGCAATATGCCGCGTACTGAACCCGAGCAACAAAGCGATACAACTCTACAAGGGTCAAATTATCGCAAAAATCGAAAACATCAAATAGGAGCCAAATGAAGTGGCAATGAATGTTGAACCACTGGACGATATTTAAAAAAAAACAGCGGCGAAATCGGACGCCGAAATACTAGAGGACTTGGAAATTAATATTACGAACAACAAACTGAGCAATGAACAACGAGCGAAGCTTGAGAGCCTGATAGCGTAAAACGCGGACATTTTTTCGAAAACGATCGCGGATTTGCCTGGTACACACCTGCACTACCATAAAATTGAAACAAATGGAGCAGTACCCAAACGACAAAGGAGTTACAAGCATTCGCCGGTAGCGAAGAAGGAAATTGATCGACAAACACAGGAGATGCTAGACACCGGTATAATAGAACCGAGCAACTCAATGTGGTCAGCACCCTGTGTTCTTGTCAAGAAAAAAAGCGGAGAAATGCGAATGTGTATTGACTATAGGCAATTGAATTCAGTAACCAAGGAAATTAGTTTTCCGCTTACCTTACTGACGGACATCTTTGATGCCATGAGCAAAAGTCAGCCAACATTTTTCACGTTGCTGGACTTGAAACCAGGATACCACCAAATCTCGATGCACGAAGCATCGAAAGAAAAGACGGCATTTTCGACACACCTCGGGCACATTCAGTATAGAGTATTCCTTTTCGGCTTAATGAACGCTGCTAGCACCTTCCAGCGGCTCGTAACAGAAATATTTCGCGGAATCAACTTCACATTTTAAATTTGTTACATCAATGACCTGCTCGTTTATTCCAAAACTTTCCCGGAGCACCTGGAACACGTACAGAATGTCTTTGACTGACTGCGCGACGCAAGGTTGCGGTTGCACCCAAAGAAGTGCAACTTTGCGACACCCAAGATCATCTACTTGTGTCATGTCTTGTCGAAAACTGGCGTCTCAGTGGATAAATCGAAAATTGAAGCTATGAAGCACTTCCCATGCAAAATCTGTGAAGGACGTGTGTAGCTTCCTCGGTCTTTGCGAATTTTATCGTAAATTTGTCAAGGGGTTTAGCCAGATTGCTGGTCCCCAGCATCGACTTTTTGACAAGGGTCGAGAATTCTGCTGGAATGAAAACTCTGAAGAGGCATTTCACACGCTTCGCAGCAATGACCACTACACCTGTGCTGGCTTATGCGGATATGACGAAACCGTTCATGCTGACGACCGACGCCTCGTCTACGGCGATTGGAAACATGCTATCGCAATTGGATGACAATGGGGATGAACACCCAATCGCGTTCAACGGGAGAGCTTTGAGAGGTTCTGAAAAGAACTGGGAAATAACTGAACTTGAGGGCTTGGCCCTGGTGGAAGCAATTAGAGAGCATCACGCCTTCCTCAACCACAAGAAGTTTCTAGTCTATACCGAGCACATACGCCTCACATGGCTACAGTGACTCAAACGAAACAATGGAAGACTCTTTCGTTGGTCATTGCTACTTCATAGTTACAACTTTCAAGTAAAGTATAAGACTGGAAAATCCAACAGCAACGCTGATGCCCTCCCAAGAAGGAAATACCCACCCTCACCACCGGAACAACCGGATGATGATGTCGTCAACGACGATATCAACTTTTCAACGCTTAGTGACGCAGAAGTAAAAAACGAAAGTCAACTAAATTGCGAGACGGACTCTGATTGCGTTGCGGATGAATCTGATGCGGAGGCAGAAGCAGACGACTTCTGGAATGAAATCAAATTTCAATACTCAAACCCTAACGTGAAGGCAAAAGCCGAAACAAAGCCCAAATCACTAAACTTGTTGGAGACAATTGACTTACCGAAGCTGCAGGCAGTGTCCCGACGCAGGACGTATTCTTCGATACCTACACGATGGCGAGTTACCCCTTGATGAAAAACTTGCGAGACAGACAGTCTTCGAGTCAGAAAGTTGCTTTTTGTAGAAAGGAGTACTCTTTCATCACCATCAGCCGACAACAAAGCGCGTCGGTGAAATCAAACCTCTTGTCAAGCAAATTGTGGTACCCCTACGCCTGAGACGAGACTTGTTGCAAGAGTATCACGACAACAACGGACATCCCGGTTTCGACAGATGCTATCTGACGATGAGAGAGAAATTCTTCTTTCCAAAACTGCATCAGCAAGTGAGAGAATACTGCAAAACATGTCACATCTGCCAACGGGCAAAGATCAAAACTCATGCCCGCCCATCACCATTGAATCCACTTTCCTAGGAAGACATTTTCACAAGATATATCGACTTTCTCGGCCCCCTGCCAGAAACCAAGGAAGGATATAAATACGTGCTATTGCTGGTTGAATCACTATCAAGATGGCCTGAGGCGTTTGCTTTGAAATCTCAGCATGCTTCGTAGGTAGCAGACGTGCTATACAAGGAAGTGTTCTGTCACTTTGGCGCACCGTCACCACTCCTTAGTGACAGAGGACAGAACTTCATGTCCCACCTCGTGACGAACTTGTGCAAGCTTTTGACGTCCACCACCTTCGGACATCAAGTTTCAGACCACAGACAAACAGTCAATGCGAGAATTTCAACCGAACAATTTTGAAATGCTTGCGTTGTTACTGCGAGAAACAGGAAGATTGGCCAAAATACTTGCAATCAATCATGGCCGCCTATAGAGCCACGCCGTCGGTTTCATCAACAGGTTTTTGCCCGTTCTTCGTAATGTTCAGGCGCGACATGAGATTGCCGATCGACAACGTTTTGGATACTCCAGGTGGAGGTGGAAAAGATGCGAAGTCATATATCTAATTGCTGAAAGTCGAAGCGATGCACAACATTGCGCGAGAAAACGTAGGAGAATACCAAAAGCGATACAAAAAGAACTACGACAAGAACGCGGAGGCGTCTGATTATGCACCAGGTACTCGCGTTCTACTGCATAACCCGAAAGTCTCGTCCGGGAAGTCGAGCAAGCTTTTTGTGAAATGGCAGGGACCATATTATATTGCTTCGAAAACATCACCAAGCAATTACATCATCAGAGATTGCAAGATCCATGCCAAAATAGGACACCCGGTGCATGCAGAGCGCCTATGAATCTACAGCACCCGGAACATGTTCCACGAGAGTGATCAGTCGACGGATCACGATCGTGATGAAGAAGGGGAAGACAATACAGAAGAGTCAACTACTAATGATCTCGGCCGGGATCAAAACAGAACTGAGGAACCAGAAGACGTATGCAAAACAACATGGCAGGTACCGCCATTGAAACCAAACTTGCAAGCAGAACCGAAGCCCAGAGAATCCGAAAAAAACCTGAATGAATTAAAGCAAAGAAAAGACAAACCAACCAGAAAGCGAACTCAAGAAGGGCAACTGCGCCCAAGACGCCAGGCGTCACCAAGACCCTTACCGACGATGCCCATGACGACTCTGAAATAGAGGACGAGACCAAACCACCCAATCAACACGATCAAACCCCGACAGCTGAAGATTTGCGGTTGCGCCGAGAGCAACCACCCTCCACACCCATACCGATCAATGATAAGACGAAATCAGAACAAGAACCGCGCTCATCCGACAAAGGAGAATGGTATAGCCCAAAGAAACTAGCCGGAGTTAGGTGGATTAACGGAAACCGGCATTACAAAGTTATCTGGGAGGACCCCAATGCCCCTCCCTCCTGGATCGTGAAAGGAGACGTCTCCGATCTCCTGAAAGAAACGTACTACATAAGATATACACAGGCCAGAGCAGTACACAAAGCGCTAAAGAAACAATGATACCAGAAGCGATACTAGATAAGATTGAATCAAAGAACCACTATGTTAAAATTATCCATCCAGAAACCATTAGCTAAATTATATATGAACCCGATCGAACCGCATGCATGCAGCGCCTTGGCTGTTGAAAGTTGACGTCCCATCAACAATCACTTCAGCGGTCTAGGCTTAAGAAAAACCACGAGCCCTAAACAACGTCTTCACAACAGTGAAGACCCAATATAAGTTTTTGTATTTTTCTAACGCCTTGCGAGGTTGTTGATTTCATAATCACATGTTCCTGGATGATCGAGGGAGCCAAGCCCCCTCGCTTGCCCCCCTTCCATCGGGTCCCCAGGCTTAGATTAATACATTAAAACGCACTACATTCAGTAGCAGAAGCATTTACTAATTTTGAGACACATTAACACCTTCACACCACAACAGATCTACTGTTAAAAGCTCCTTAAACAAGCAGAGAAACCTCCAATATTACACTGGCACCACAGGCCTACGTAATCACATAATGCTATACAAGCGCATAAATTCAATGATGCCATAGAAGCAGTCAATCCTTTTTAACAGTGGCTCCTAACGGTATCTTGTTCTGCTTAGTTATGTTAGCCAATAGTGCAAAAACTGATTTAATACGTCGTCATAGATACTGTAAAGGACTAAACCTGTTCTGGGCCTTCCCCCCTAGGTTTTTACAGGAATATTCTTACCCTTGACTCTGTGTTATTTGGCAGGATATGGGCTTCTTTCATGTGTATGAGTATTGTCAAACTGCAATTTTTCGTACTGTAATATTTTCTAACTTTACTTTTTGTAATTTTCTTGTTGTAATATTGGTTGTATGCAGCGCCCTTCTGATGACTTTGGTCATGTTACGGCACTCTAAAAAATTGTCAGAAAATTATTAATTATTATTAATTGCGCATTAGGATTGTAAATTATCTATCTTTGCGAACTTAACAACTAGGAGTCAGCAATTAAATATATCATATTTAAAGAAACAAAGCAAGTAATATCCATTCTTAAAAAAAGCGTTCAAATAATTATCAATGCGTAAATCGTTAATATGCAACATCAAAAACTAAACTATGGCTTAACTGTATATTTACTTTGCATTCTAATTCTCGCCTTTCTATTATTGCTATTCGTATACTATAATGTTGTATACTATAATATAATATTTGCATGACATATTTTTGGTGCGTTATAAGTGCAATATACATACATACCTACATGCATATACATTGTACTAGCCCTGTACTTTAACATTTGTATACGTATAATGCTTAGTTCTTTCTTCTCTTCTAATATTAGCTTTTGCAGATATTATGACTAATTGATCTTTGATTTTGATTTAGGATACTCATGTTTTTGCGGCGAAATTCTTTATTTTTATCTATTTAAGCTTTCTAATTTTCATGTTTCTTAATTCTACTGGTGTTTAATAGTTAATATTTCACTATGACGTTGATTTTGCTATATTTGATGTGTTAGGGTTAGGCTAAGGTGTATGCCTTTTCGTAGATTTTTCTGCTTTAGCTTGGTCTTGTTACTTCGTTATGTGAAATTAATGCTTGTATTGACATGTGTAATGAAGTAACAAATGTGAAAAAATAAAATAAAATAAATAAATGAATACTTTTTTCAATTCTAATGCGGTATTGTTAAACTGTAGAAATCGGATCGTGTTTGAAGCACAAGCAACGGCAGAAGCTGTAAAGGTAAAATTGTACAGTGCAACTTCATTGTATGACACTATAGAGCTTGATCCTCAAAAAAAGATTTGAGAACAGAATTGGTTTCATCAAGACCATAGACTCTGCAGTTTAACGCATTGAGAAATCAAGTAAAAATTGTAAGACTTTTAATGAATCTAAAGGGTGACCGAAGCCGCATGAGTTGTGGGCACTGTGTGAGTGTCGGTCGCCTACAGAGTGGATTGACGAAGCGTTGTGCCCGAGTGGTCTAAGTTGCAGAGCTTGGATTATGGGCTCGACCGCGCATCGGTTCGAATTCCAGCCGCGGCAACAGAAGTTTCGAGTCACTTTGTGCACCCTTGGCAAAGGTGGTTTAAATTCGTCAGCCCTGTAAGTAATCATCCATTGGGGTGGAGTGCAGTAGAGAAGTTGAAGTGAAGTTGAAGCAGTTTTCTCTCATCTTTTAGTCCGTCTGTCAGCTCTGTTTGTGATGATGGGCCAAGCATTGTGGATACTGATGTAAATTTAATGTTTTTCTTTTCTTAAAATGTTTCATAATCTTAAATATTTGTCCTAATAGACAAAAAGAAATTGTGCATATAGCGTCAGTGCTGACAGGAGCAAAACAGTAATTTTGCTTGAATAGCCAAACAAAATCACACCATCATTTCCGTTTTTTTCGTCCATTTTCCGGGCTTGTGTGCCTTGGAATGCCACTGAAGCCATGGCCAGGTTGGAAGTCTATGACTCTGATCTGTTAACTAGGGGAATGAATAGCATGGTAAAAGATAAGATTGTGAAAGCAATCGTTTGGACAGTTGCGCTTTACTGTGCAGAGGCATGGTCATTAAGGAAGGAGGATGTCAGAAGAATGGAAGCGTTTCAAACGTGGACGTGGAGAAGAATTGAAAAAATTAGCTGGACAGAGAAGAAAACAAACGAAGAGGTACTAAGGAGATTGGGAGAAACCACAACGATGTTACAGATGTTAACAAGACGAAAAAAAACTGGATTGGGCATATCATGAGAGGGGAGGGACTAAAGAAAATCGTCATGGAAGGAAGAATGGAAAGAAAGAGAGAGCCGGGAAGAAAGTGAAAAGGAATGATAGATTATTTCATTTGGAAGGAAACGTATAGAGTGCTGAAGAGAAGGGCCGAGGAAAGGTTGGAGTGGAAAAGTTGGATGCCAGGGACCTGCCACGCGGCAGCATACTAGAGAGAGAGATACGCAACTGTACCTTAGTTTTCAAAGCTCTGACTCTGCCTATAGTCGTGTCTTAACATGACGAGTACTCGAAGCCGAGAATAATATGAAGAGGAGTGAGACAAGAATGTTTGTTATCTCCGCTATTGTTCTCGCTGTACATAGGAGATGATGGAAGAGGCAATGGAGAGTGTAGACTAAGGGGCCAAAGTGCGAGGCTATCAATTGAAAGACATTCGATTTGCAGACGATCAAGGAATGGTTGCGAACACTGAAAAAGGGTTGCAATTGATACTGAAAAAATTTAATGATGTAGCAAAAACATATAACATGAAGACAAACGTGAAGAAAACTAAGGTCATGAAACTATCCAAAAATGGAGAAGCTAATAGTATTGTCATAGAAGGAAAGGAAGTTGAGCAAGTCAGCAATTCAAATATCTGGGACAGACTGGGAGCTTGGATTACGGAGGATGAGATGTGTGACGCAGAAATCAGGGTAAGGATGGGAATGGCAAGGGATGCCTTTACCAAGCAAAGGGAGCTGTTGACTAGAGGGCTGAGCAGGAAAGTGAAAAAGAGGATTGTGAAGGTGGTGGTTTGGTCTGTGGCATTATACTGCACTGAAACTTTGACACTCAAGAAGGAGCCATCAGAAGAATAGAAGCATTTGAAATGTGGGGATGGCGAAGAATGGAGAAGATTAGTTGGACAGAGAAATGAGGAAGAGAGAATTGAGGAGAGTGGAGGAAACAAGGACGATGATCGAAATGATAGTCAGAAGAAAGAAAAACAGGATTGGACATGTAATGAGAGAAGACAGTTTGTTGAGAGACGTGATGGACAGAAGAATGGAGGACAAGAGAGGAACGAGAAGGCCACGTATCGGAATGGTTGACGACCTGCTTGAGAAGGAATCGCATGCGGATATGAAGAGAAGGGCCAAAGATTGGACAAGGTGGAAGGTTCGGACACCAAAGACTTGCCATTTGGCAGAGCACTGAACAGAGAGAGAGTGCTCCAGACGCTGCTGGTTGAAGATTGCAAAGAGGGGCTTCTTTTCTACGATCAATTAGCATTAGGGTTAGCCATTTAGGGTAGGGCTACGCTAGGTTGGGTTTGGGACTTTGGGTTAGCGTTTCATTAGGGTAAGGTTAGGTTAGTAACGTTATGGTTAGAAATTTAAGTTCGTTATTATTTTCAATTTAGACGTCGTGCAAAAAACTAAATTCATCAAGATGACAAGTGCACATGCATACTGGTGACTTTATTGCTCTTCTATCCTCACGTTCACTTTCACATTGCGCATAGTTTACACCAGGAAATACAGTCGCCAACGTGGCAAACGGTCGCAAAGTCTTTACTGCTTCGGACATCATATAATGTAATACATTAATTTACTATATTTCATTGCAAAGAAATTTCTTTAAAATAAATTATTTTTAAATGATTGACGTTTTACAGATGAAAGGTGATGCAGAAGCATATGCCGTTGAAGCAAAGGCCAAGGCTGATGCGGAGCAAATGGCCAAAAAAGCTGACGCTTGGAAAGAGTATGAGAATGCTGCGAAAGTTGACATGGTTCTTGAAATATTACCAAAGGTAGTCAAGTATAGATTTTTTTAGATATCAATCAATATCTTTATATATGTAGTGTGCATATAAAAAAAATGATCCCACTGCTAGATCATGATCACTCAGTCAATAATAAATCTTAATAACTCGATCAACAAAAATTATTTTTGCTTCAAATTTCCAGGGGTTACATAGGAGATAATTTGAAACCAAATTTTCAAAATTGAGAGTTGAAACACTTACGCACTCAAAATTTGGTACATTTTGGTAGTTTTTGCCAAAAGTTTAAAATAAGATGACCAGGATATTGCAGCTGCATACATTTAAATAACTAAGTTTACATAAAATTTTGGTTAATGGGGACTAATTTGTTTGTCAAACTTTATACTCCTATTGGATTGAGATGTCATCGGCCCAAAAAATCACTAAAGCCTTATAGGCTCATAGGCTATGTTTCTGGGCAACAGGCCATTGCTACGCAGGCACTGGCCTCGCTGTCATTTGAGCGCCGGCACAGGGGGGGGAGGGGCAAGATAATAATGATAAATAGTAATGTAATACATTTAAACCGCACCTCTTTATGCAATGGCCACGGAGGCGCCAGCAAGTACTCTGACGAGGACAGGTGTAGGCTCACTTGTTATGGGGAGTAGGCACAGGACACCACACTGAAACAGTGCAATCCAGTCATGCATTCATTGCTGATATTAGAGAGAGGTGAAGGCGATGCGTGTAAAGGGGAAGGGTTGTGGATAATTGACAGACTCTTATACACACTGGGCATCTGGTCAGTATGTGCATCTTTTACGCACCGACTGGTGGAATAGAGGTCTGTACGGAGCTACACAACGCGTTACAACATAAATCCACGTCAGTGACACGTTGGCGCAGTTGGAAATGTGGAGCGTTGGTGGAGATGGTGTTGGTGGAGTTCAATTTGGATGATGGTAACGCATTGCGGATTTTATTTTCACGGCTGTGACTCGTTGGCGTTGTTGAATTTTTTTGAAGAAACCTCGTTAACTAACAAAAGTGACTGATAACACTTTCGTAAAATTGTCAACAGTGCATATTGCTCAATCTCCTTCCGAATTGAACCTTTTCGTGAAGAACCTTATCTAGTGCACAGGAATACTAGGTCTATGCCTATATATTTAGCAAGGCATGCTGATCAACCAGGGTAGATTTGGTATGATATAACAATATCTAGTACAATTCTAACTGACAAGTTTGAATTGTGTTCAAATTGATATTTTATGAATTGCTTGCTGTCCAATTTATTATTATTCATTATTCGTCATTTTTAAGGATATGTGAGGAATGAAGGGATAAACGCTAAAGTCTTTCCCTTCTGTAATCCTAATACATTTTTAAGGGCTGGTAGTTCCCCGTGCAATTCTCGCCTTCAATTCCGTGCACCTTCGCTGGCCATGTCTCACTTCCACATACCAAAGTACTTTGCACACACATTTAGTAGAATTTCCCTTTCAGTGTCAATGAGACACCCCTTGCTGTCAAGATAGGTCCCAGTTTGTTAAAGTTTGCCCAGGAACTTCTCACCCTAGCCCTTGCTGTCTCCTCTGCTCCCCCTCTGCAACCCATCATATCTCATTGGTAACAGAAAATACTCACATACTCCATGCTACACTCCTCCTGAGGCATCACATACTTCTCCTCCTCTGTCTTAACACTGTTGTCTACACCCTTAATACACACCGAGCACTGGGAAAGTGAATCTTCCTTCAATCTACCTTTGATTTCACTAAACTTTTTGTGCGTCCACTTTCTGCACTTGCAACATTTGATTGCGTTTAAACCCACTCCTTCTCTGCATACTCGACATGGATATTTTCCTGAGCTCATGATTTGTCCCAAATTTTTTTTGCATCTCATCACCTTAGTTTTCCTAAAGTCTACCCGAAGTCCCTTCGCTTCCAAACTTTCTTTCCATATCTTTACTCTCCCCATCAGCAGCTCTTCCGACTCCTCCGCTGTCGCTAAATCATCGGCATATAGTGGCTCATGCTCATATGGTAGGCCTTTCCGGAATTTCTTGGATGTACTCTTCCACACCTAGTTCCCTTAATGCCCACCATATCACTTCACGTGGGACTCTGTCACAAACCTTTTCTAGATCCACAAATGCCATCCACAATTCCTCCTACTTTGGAACAAGGATTTCTCTTGCAAATGCCGCACTATGGAAATTGCATCTGCTGTGCTTTTCCCTGATCTAAAGCCAACTTGCATATCATAAATATTCACCTTCCTCCTGATTATTCCTTCCACAACTCGCTCCAGCACTTTCATTGCATGCTCTAGCAACTTTATCCCTCTGTACGATCCACAGTCCAATGCATCCCCCTTTTCTTTATATATCCTCACCATCCAACTCCAAGCCCAATCATCCGGTATCTTCCATTCTCCCACAACTGCATTACATAGATCAGTCATCCACTGTATTCCTTTCTCCCCTGCAGCCTTTAGCATTTCTGAGACAAGGCCCGTTGGCCCTGCTGCCTTGTCGCATTTCATCTTGCGCAAGGCTGCTCTCACTTCACTTCACCAGAAGTTATCTGTTCTATCGGCCCACTGACACTGTCTCTCTCCTGGCACTCATCCTTGTTCCACTCAAATTCCTCATTCAACAGCTTATGCCCCTCAACACCTCCCTTATCTTCTCCTCTTACACAGCAATTTTTCCTTCTTTGTCCTTTATACATCCTCCATCCGTGACATCCTTATTTTTATCTACCGTCTTCCTTGCCATCCAAAAGACTTTCCCTTCTCATCCTCTTTATCCAGGTCTTTCCCCCACCTTTTCCTTTCAGCGTCTTTTAATTTGCCAATGACTCTCCGAGCCTTGCTCTTTGCCTTGTTATGTGCTAACTTATCTTTCTCAGCTTTCTCTATATCCCCTCCTTCTTTCGACTTCTGCCATATACTGTATGGTTTGTTTTTCTCTTCCACCACCATCTGGCATTCATCGTTCCACCACCAGGTCTCTTCATGCCTTGGTGGTTCTTTCGTTCTGCCACACGCCTCTTATAGCAAAGTTTAAGCAAAGCCTAAGGCAATATAAATTTTAATTAAATTTTTAATGATAGTTTTTAATGATACCATCTTACCACAGCCGACTGAATAAATTGACAAATGTTTTCTTACTTATCAGATTATTTCATAGAATTCTAACAAAGGACTCACATTTTATTTATTAGCAAATTTTTTCATTATTTTATTTATTATTTCTTCTTTATTATTTTATTAATTATTAAAATATATTAAATATTATTAAATATCAATAAAATAAATACAAATAATAAGATAATCTAAATATAAATATATATATGAAATAAATATGTTATTAAATTTAGTAAATTATTATGATTTATTATTTTATGGTTTATCATCGTCAAGCATTTTATCAGTTAGCAAATGTGCAAATTGGTTCCGGTATGGTTGCAGTTATTGTATATCAAATTTAGGATCAATCTAATAAGTTTTGCTCGAGTGTAGAGTGTAGTGTCGGCAACGTTTCGAGTGTTCCGATTTTCATCAGAAAATGGTGTTAACCTACATAAAAAATTTTGTCATTTTGTGCAAGCTTCTTAAAACTTATATATATACTTTAAAAGTGTATGTACTTTTTATGTGACGTAGATCACTATTGACATTTTTCAGCTTTCTTGGTTGAAGTGTTTATGATTAGATTTGCATTATTAGGGCGCTGTTGAAAACAATAACTTGTATGAATTTTCCATAAATTTAGTTGGCCTAGAATTAAAAAGCTTTAAAAAACTTTGTGAAAAATACAAAAATTGATTACACATTAGACTATGTTGCAGTTTGTGTTCGGTGCACTGCCTTGTTTGTCTTATGTCAAAACAAAAGTATATGCAAATAAAATTTAAACATGCATGTAATGCATATAATGCTTAGCAGATTAAGTGATTCAAATCAAAGTTAAACTCTTTTACCACTTCAATACCATTTTAGCATTTTGTGCTGTTTCCTGCATATTTTTCACTCTATCTCTGTATTGAAAGCATGTTCATAGCAAACGATTAGGCTTTTCTAAGAAGATTAAAGCTAAAGTCTTTTCTTCCTCTCAAATCCTAACACATTTTGAAAGGTTGGTAGTCCACCCATGCAATTCTTTTTTCTAGGGGTTAATTAGTTTGATATTCCTATTTGATGTAAGACTAATTGTCTCAGTTACCCTTGAACGAGTATGCCTAACTACTTAAGCGTAACCGTAACTACTAGGCACACTGCGTGGTTTAAGGATCTATTATAATGGTATAAAAATGTATGGAGCATGCAGAAATTGAATATGTTCAATTACTGACCATTAAGTGTTTCTTTGACAGATAGCTGCGGAAGTGGCTGGACCTCTGTCACAAAATAAGAAAGTGACAATGGTATCCATTGGCAAGGGTGATATCGGTATTTCCAAAATGACAACAGAAGTCTTTCAAATCATGGAGCGTCTGCCAAAGATGGTTGAAGGCATAACAGGAGTCGACATTTCGGCGGTAAGAGACGTTTGAGACAAACGGCAAACAATCGTCTTGTTTGCTGCATGCAGACGGAGTTTTCGTCTTTTGTGTTAGGCGATTATTATATTTCAAATGTCAATAAATTTACTATGATCATAATTGACTATGATTAATATATTAAGTAAGTACCGTGCGCGTCCTGTTACTGTTATGATCTTGTCGCTAACTTTTACCGCGTTGTGTTGTAGTCGATGGCGATGTCTCCACGACGTCTGTAGATGTGTCGACAAAGAATCTCTCAGCTTTCTCATCATTTCTCAGCCTGACTCGTTTTGTCTGGATACGGTTGCGCTGCATATGCAACTTTGGGAAACAGTAGTTATTATTGTATTTGTGTGTCTACTCCGCGAGTGTATTTAAAATATTAAAATTTGTCAATTTCTGCAATTTTGCATCAGACCCAAGGCATAATTCTACAGAATTCTACAGCCAGTACAGTATAATTCTACAGCTAGAATTCTATGACAGAATTCTACAGCCTAATTCTACAGCCAGTTCAATTTTTTATGAAATTAGGGTTATAACATTCTTCAATGTGCGAAGAACAAAACGGCAATTGTTGCAATAAACTGAAACACACTGTGAACTAAACAATGAAATCTGACTAGTATTGAGATTAGTACAAGCAAAAGTGTTCGCTGTTAGGAATAGACCACTTGTCATCAATCCAAGGGCTATAAATTTATTAGATACTGTACGTTATGTTTAAGCAAAATAATAGAAAAAACATTTGAAACAAATTTAAGATTATTCATCTTTTTAGTTGTTAGTGTTACTGTATTGGTGTAATATTATTATTATAATGATTATGCCTTCAGTTTACGAAGAAATTGCATAACAAAATAACAGTAAGTAAAAACTTAATGTAAGCATCTTATTTAAATCAAATTTATATGGTTCGCCAAACTATAATAGCATTCTCATATAAAAAACTACAAAACCTAACTAACACGCTTTACTTCTCATCTGTGTCACGAGTAAGCTCATTTGTGACAACAATGTCAAGGAATAAAAGTCTGAGTGGTTTGATAAAGATTACAATGAGTATGAAGCAAGGCCTGTCGCTGCAATCTATAAAACGAAGTAGCTGACCTTTCAAGGCCATGAATCTATCTAGGCCAACGCTGTGCCCACGGTACCAAGATCACCAAAGATACAAGAGCAACCAAAGATATGTGCTGCTGAATAATTAGGCCTAAAATTAACTTCCAAGGAATGTCATCAAAGTTGTTAAGTATTTTTTATTTCAAGCATTATTTTAAAAATTTATGACATTATAAAAAAATATATGACGAAACAAAATCACGCAACAGATATAGAAAATAATTAACTGGTTTCAAATCAGAAACCGTTAGTTTTGAATTTGATTTCAAAAATTGGCTTTGCATTTGTGGGTTGTTTTGGCGTATTGCATCATGGGATAAGCTGCGCACGTTGTGCAATGATGCTGGGAAGGTGACAGGGTCGCGACCTCAATGCGTCCAATCAGAAGTCATTTAAATGTTGTTTACATTTTATAACATCGCCCTCATTGGTTTAATGCTTCTGAAATTGCATGAATTCATTGGGTTGTTTTGTCCATTCATTCTTCTGTCAATGGTATGAAGTAGTATGATAGTATTGTGACTAGTTTTTCAATGTGTGAGATCCGAGTAGTATATGTTGCCTGTTTCTTTTAGGCCTATTTTACGTCCATCTTGAATTTGATATCTCTCAATTATTTATATTTATCTTAGATGCAGGTTACACTGTGGACTATGTGAACACTTTGCACTCTGTTGTACAGTTAGCCTATATAAAATCTAACTTTGTAATGATTTTCTTAAAATTATTGTAAAACATGAAATATTCGCATGTATTTGGTGCATATAGCAAATGTGTAAGGCTCATGAAAATTATATGCATGAAAATAGGATCGCTGTAGAGGTTATGCAATACACTGGCACAAATACGCAAAAATTAAGTGCAGCTAAATTTCTGAGAGGCAAAATCTTGAAAATAACACGCTGCGAAAATGTTACGTTTTACAATGTACAGTAGTTTTTGTAGGTCTCACATGTTTGGCTCCTGGACTAGGTCTATTGAAGAAGTTCTGACCAATATCCAGAGTTTGGTTTAGCTCTTACAAAATAGGAGTAGCGTTACACCTGTTGCTTATAAAACATAGGTAGTGCTACTCTTGAGCGGGGCGGAGTGCCTTTCAAAATGCCCTTCAAAAAGGAGTAGGCCTACATATCGAGCGGGGCGGAGGGGGGGAGGTATCAAAATTCATTGGTCATTTCTTGAGAATAGGCCTGCAGTTTGATTTTCAAAGCCCTGCTTAATAGTCCTTTTTCTTTTTCCTGCCTTTTAAGAGGCAGTCATATCGTGAATGCAAATTTGGACTCGCATTATCTAAGGATGATCTTCAAACATGTGGCGCTTTTCAAACACCCTTGCCTATTCTATTATACAACTACTTTTCTATTATCCTTCCCGAAGTAAAACTTACCGGTATACTAGTTTTCTATTATCCGCTCACTTTTCCTATTTTCTTGACGTAATTTAAGTATTTAAATTAAAATACAATTAAACCTCAATCATGACCTTTTAAAGCGCGATTATTGAATAAATCACCAATCGCTGGTAACGTTAATCCTAAAGCCCTAGCCTTACGCTGTTGGCAACCAATTGTAATTATTGTACCCTGACAAGAATGTGTGCTGCAATTTCGGTTTAACCAACGGCGGTGTTCTCAGCCATGTTATTTTGGCCAATGTAGCAAATTAATATATAGATTACGTCAATTTCAGTGTGTCTATTTTAATATATTTTTGAACTCTTCTAAATTACCAACAAACGGTTCGCTTCGATAGCCTGTAATATAAACTTACAGCTGTAACGACTTAGTACTTACGCCACACAATTCAAAAAAGAGAGTAACCCTACTCCACCATCGTCCATTTTTATGAGCAATGTTACTCCTGCCCATTTGTAAATCTGATTAGAGTTTGAAAAACCTCGTTTTGGAGTTCTACTACTACTAAGCTTATTCCTGCCAATATCAGTGGCACAGTATATTTATTGCTCTCGCTACTGGTTGCTCGACTTCGGTTAAGTTCGAATTAACTTCGGTTTGGTGAACTGGTCCGAATTTACCAGCGAAAGTATTCAATAGATTACTCTCATGTAGTCCCATTGGTTATTTCGAAATATAAAGCTATTAACCTGAAGCTAATTCGCACTCAAATGGAGATCGAGCAACCAGCCGTCAGTATATATTGCAATAAATAATTTAATCTCCATTGTATTTAATCTCCATCCATGCTACGTGTTGCTATAAATTGAAGCAAAAAACCAATATACATGGTTAAAAAACGAAACTTATATAGGTGGGACAGTATTAGCTTGATATAAGACGAATTGTCAGCATACATGTATGTCTTGAAGCTGTCCTGAATAAATAATAATTGCTATAGTTAGTCTAGCTGTTACTTAACAGTGTACAACTGTGTACATAATTATAATTTTTTGTAGATATTACTGTTAAGTGTTTATTGTTGTACTTCATAGTGTTTGTAGGTAATGTATGCATACTAGCTTAGCTTATCCTACCACTAACGGATGTTGCAGTCCCTATATTAAAGCCCTCTCATTGGCTAGAGCTGACTGTAGCCCTCTCATTGGTTGGAGTCAATGATCTGATGAGGCCTTGGATCACCGTGGATTATAGGGATATGCTACGTGTTGCTATAAATTAGAGCAAAAAACCAATATACATGGTTAAAAAACGAAACTTATATAGGTGGGATATAAGACGATATTGGCTTGATATAAGACGAAATCTAAAAAACAATGGAGATTAAATTATTTATTGCAATTAAGGTCAAATATTTAATTATTTACTGATATCATTACTGCACAGTGATTATTTTGCTAAGTGCGAGCAAAATAATCATAATGCAGTAAAGAAATGAGTAAATAATGAAATATTTGACCTTAATTGCAATAAATAATTAAATCTCCACTGTTTTTTAGATTTTGTCTTATATCAAGCTAATACTGTCGCACCTATATAAGTTTCGTTTTTTAACCACTGTATATTGGTTTTTGTTTTACTTCAAAGTACTTTGAACAACGGATCGATCAGCCTATAATTGTGTACTAACGTGAAGTTTGATCTCCCGTCATAATGGGCCCTCTATGGGTCCACGACAGCTCTAATTGCACTCCTCCCTCCTAGGTTGTCGTTTTAGGGGGGGACAGGGGATGCTTGTCCAAATAGGGGGGCTATGCCCCTCCTGTTTGGGTTTCAAGCCCCCACAGTTGATGTGAGCAAAGTTCATTCATTTAAGCTAAAAATGGACAATATAAAATTTCAGTTTGGGTGCGTCAAGCCCCTTCTGTTTTGGTTTCCAAGCCGGCCAAGTAAAAATTTTGTTGTAATTTTACATGTAGTTTTAGATGTAATTTTACATGTAATTTTATATGCGACCATGTTAAGAAAAATACTATGTAAATGTCCTTAACTGGGTTTCATGCAAACCGTGCATGAAACCCATTTAAGGAACAAGCCGTGCATGAAACCCAGTTAATGAAATCGTAGTCATAACAACGGTCGTCCGTCCTCCTTAACACGGTTGCATGTAAAATCACATGTCAAATTACATGTAAAACTTCATGCAAAGTATACATCGTGTTAAAGGAACGCTTACGCTAGGCATGCACGCGTAGTTTAAAGGGATCAAAGACGTCCTTACTGAGCCTGAGCCACACGCTGCAAGACGACCGTTTGATGCGCTTTGAATAGGCCTGAGGCTGTCATACTGGCTATAGGCCTGCATATACAGAGTGGGGCATAAAAAAACAATCCCCTAGCGATTTCGCGATAACTCGGCCAAAAGTAAATATATTTCCTT
>JAQIWG010002489.1:0-20257 GCA_034695025.1 Chamaedrilus cognettii | reverse complement strand
TTAAACTTTTTCTAAGATTTATTACGTTTTTCAATTTGTCTCTTAATACCATTTTTCATCCACTTGGGATATTCTCCTTTGCGCACTACGCTTTCTGGTATAATTTTTTTCTGCAATCTGATAGTTCCGTCATTAATTCATTACACATCTCCTCTGCATTTCTATTTCTAAACTTCTTCTTCCAATCGATTCTATCTAGCGAATCGTTTAATCCAGAGTAATTTCCTTTATTATATTTATATTTTTTCCCCTTTTTATCATCAACTTCAGTTTCACGTATTAGTTTAAACAATATAACATTGTGGTCACTATTTGCAACAGAACGCCTAATTTCCAAGTCTTCAATCATATCTAGCTCCGTACTTAAAACCGAATCAAAAATATTTTGTCCTCTGGTTGCACTTGTCATATGCTGTGTTAAAAACAAATCTCCAACACTATTTAGAAATATCTCACTTTTTTGTCCTTGAGCTTGCTGCATATTTCAATCAATGTCGCCGTAATTGAAGTCCCCTATAATTACCGTAAATTTAGTTGAAAAGCGTTTTATAGTCTCCATCAGATTTTTATTCTCAATATCATCTCTATATTTGGACTTCTACAGCACACTCCTATAACTAAATCAATTTTGTTCAAACATTCGACTTTAACCCAAAACTGACTCACAGTTACTAGCACCTTCATCCGTTATGTTAACTGCAGAAATGTTATCTCTCACATACAATAATGCACCTCCTCCGCTTTTATTCCCCGTGCTATCTCTCCTAAATAAGCTAAATCCTCTTATACTAAGTTCTCCATCGTCAATTCCCTCATGAGATAAACTTTCTGACATTGTTCTGTACTATTGACGCTTCTAACTCCTTTCTTTTATTATTTTTCATTAAACTTCTCATATTTGTATAGAAGCAATAGAAATTTTTACATTTTGCACTACCAAATCTAGTTTTATTCTCTAACATAGTGCCTGAACTTTTAGACATTTTATTCGTTTTTTTTTACTATTGCCTGATTTAAACTTAATTGTTTTGCATTATCATTTGATTCCTTTGTTAAATTTCTAATTGCTTTCTCTTTCCGTTCAAATTTATTACCTAGTCAAACTGTTGCAGCACTAGCGCCTTCCTCCTCTCTGCTTTCAATTTCGACAATATTTCCCCTCACAATTTTCATAATCTTCCCATTCTCTCTCATTTCCTTCACCTCCATCCTTAATCTTCTAACCTCTACTTGCTGCTCCCTCGTCAAATCCGGAACAATGAACACTTTCTCGTACGCACTCTTTCCTTTAAGAATCTTAGCCCTACGCAACACTCTGTTCCTATCTTCCACTTCATCCATTCTTACCCGAATCGGCCTCACTTTCTCATTTCCACTCTTCCCAAACCTGCTCATTACTTCAATCGGAATATCCCGCTCCCCATATCAATTTAGTTACCAACTTTCCGATCTCCATCTTTATCCTTCTCTTCATCTCCTCTGTAACTCCCATTGTCACAATATTCGTTTTTCTTTTCGCCCTCTCCATCACCTCTCTCACCATCATCTCCATCTCCCTCTCTTTCGCCTTGCTTTTCTGCATTTTTTCTTCGTTTTCGTTTTCAATCGCCATTATCTCCGCAAACGACCTCTTTACCTCCTCTTCCACATCTTTCCTCACAATCCACCCTTTCTCAATTCCTCAACTACACTTCCTACATCTTCTACTTCCTTTTTCCCTATCATCTCTTTCTTTAAATGATCAATCCCCTTCTTCACCTTATCGACTTCCTTCTTCCCTACTGTCTCCTTCTTCAACTGATCTAATCCTTTTTTTCACATCTTCTACGTCTTTCCTACCCGCCAAATCTCGCCTCATCCTGTCTATTTCTTTCTTCATATCTTCAACATCCGTCCTTCCGACTGAGTCCTGTTTCAACTGCCGCAATCTTTTTCTTACTTCCTCCACCTCCTTCTTATCCACCAATAATTCTACCTTCATTTTTTCCAGGTCCTTCCTCATCTCTTCTACTTCCTTCTCCAGCATCAAGTGGCTGGATTTCACCTCCTTTAATTCCTTCCTCAGTTCTTCATTCTCTCTTGAAATTCTTGTACGTTTGCTCGGTCAGATTTTCACATTCCTTACAAAACCACTTGTAACCCGCACTATTCTTAACCTCTTCGTACTCCTCCCCACTCACTCCGACACATTTACAGTGAAACCATTTTCCACAATTGTCACAACCGACTCCCTTATCTTTATCCTTCACCTTCTTGTTGCAAGCCCCGCACGAATCAACCTCCCGAGCTTCATCCGATGCAACACACATCTCCAATCTCCTCAACAGCAACTCAATCCTCCCCAAAAAGCACCAGCAAAAAAGTCCCGCAGTGACTTTCTTACAGCCCCAGGACGTCAGAGGTGGATGAGGAGGTTAGAGGAGGGGAAAAGGAAGGACGGGGTTTTGAGGTGAAATAGTTATTTGATCCAGTGCAACGTCTTTATTAAAAATTAATGATAGTTTTGGTACAGTGCAACTTTTTCATTAATTATTATTATTACTAAATTATTATTTATTTTTCTCTAAATTCTCTCAATATTCTCGCCACCATCCGCCATAACCGCGTGACCCATATTAAATTTATTTATAGCTCTTTGGATATTATCTTCCGATGTGCTATTTAAATTTTAATGAGCAATTTGTTGTTAAGTTGAACTATGGAGATAAGTTGATCCAACCCATTGGGTGTTATTGATAGCTCTGAAACGCTGGTCCTCGATGTGGAGCTAGTGTCAAGGCTACTCATTTATTGAGGCCAGTGGGTCAAAGCTGGGACCCCGGGACCAAGATCATGTGCAATTTGATTGCAGGCCCAAGTAGGTTACTAGGTTAACTTTGTTGATTGACAGGGTCACGATCTCAGTCTATCCAATCACAAGCTACTTCTAGTTTATTTGCATATGCAACATCGCCCTGATTGATCTTGCAATTCTGAAATTAATAAGCACTATCCATTATATTTAATGTCAATAGCCCAATCCAACATGGAAACATTGAACAATCATAAGGCCTATTGAATATTTTTGCGATCAAAAACCGGCACTGAAAGTGTTTGCTAAACTAGTTATTAAAAGTAACATACACATTAATATAATCTTTATTACTACATCAAAATAATAATTTATTGTGCAGAGTTACGTCGGTAACACGGACCACCCGATGCAGAATGATTTCTTCTAATATTATTTTGGCTGTTAGGGCTATGCTATGAGCGGCAAAACGAAAACCAATGACATTGAAACAATATCGTAATTCCAAAAAGAACAAACCCTTCAATTTTCAAGTAACTCTGAATCAAACATTTAGTCCAGAATTCAACACGTAAACCATTGCGCATCTATTTATAATAGCCAGCATGCATTATAATTTACCTAAGGTTATGCAGTTTGGCATAATTTCAAGATACATCACATCTAGGCTACACGAAACATGCTAGTAGTGAAATAAGTCACAATATAATAATTATTTCCGAAACTAATTCACTGCACTGTTGAAAATCAAATGCATATTCGCCAAACAAACCATTTACGAGCCATCAAACAATATTCAGTACATAGTAAATTTCTAAGTGTAATAATAACACAGCTTAGAAAGTTCTTTAAGTATAAAAGAGGATATAATAAGAATGATCCAAAAAGGTGTAGTGCAGAGGTGTCAAAGGGGCGGCCCGTGGGCCGCATTTGGCCCGCAACCCCCCAAAGTGCGGCTCGCCCGAGGGTCAAAATTTGAGCATTGGTGGCGGCCCGCAACCTCCAAAAGTGCGGCCCGCGAGAGGGCTGATGCGGCCCACGATCCCCTGAGGGTCGATTTTTTTTGCATTTTTTGCATTGCATGCGGCCCGCAATCCCTGGAAGTGCGGGCTGTGGGGGCTTATGCGACCCGCTGTCCCCGAGGGCCAAAATGTGAGTATTGTATGTGGCCCGCGTGACGTTCCGAAGTGTGATTCGCTTGACATGTAATGCGATCCACAACCTCTAAAAAATTCTGTAGCGTCCCCCCTCTGTTAACCCCCTCCCCCGCAAGGTTGCACTGGAGGGGAAAATAAATGTAGCTAGCCTGCCGCCATTGAACGAGCCGCCAAATGCGGCAAGGGCCGCAAAATGCATGAAAAATACAAGAAAATTACCTAGAAAATATTTTGTTTATTCTTCAAGCGAATAACATCTAAAATAGTCAATAAGGTTTTGTTTCAAGCCCGACATAGCATTAAAAACCATCATGTTTCTATGGTTTGTGCGATGCTATAATAAGACTCTTCAGCAGCACTGACTCAATCAAACTGAAGTTAACCTTCAACACTTACAAGACGGATACTTACATTACAATTTATGCCTGAAATAGAAGCCCAAAGATTTTAATAGAAATTCTCAGCAGCAAGCCTTAAACTAAATTTAAGCTTTGAAACAAAATCGAAAATAAAACAAATCAATTGAAGCGTAGATATTGAAGCGCACCAAGATCAACCAATCACATTGCACTCGCTATTTAATTCAAATGAATAACATGCAAATTGGACTATGTCATACCTTCAATTATCTTACATCAGAAAGCGCCACCAACTATTACAGTAGTCACGGCATTTTTCTTCAAATCCAAAATGAGGGGTATGATAAATACAACATATCAAAATTAATCCACAGTCGAATATTTAAGTTAAAATGTCTTAGCCAGATGACGTAATTTCAAGCCTTTTTCAATATCTTCATTCACGAGAAAGCTGTAAAACCAATCGGGTGAACATAACACAACAACATATCACAACGTTTCCTTAGTTAAATAATCAATTAGATTTTAGTGATACTGTAGCCAGAAGCAGCATTATGACAAGGCCCGCTGCACAAAGCTGAGCTGCGTATCCTCACATGCATAAATACCCATGACCACAAAAGCTACATCTCAAAAGTTACATCTGCCACTGTTTTATCAAGAATTTTTTTAACACAATTTTTTTTTTATGCGGGTGGGGAGGATGCTCTCCCCCACGGATCCGTCCTTGTTATTACGTAATGTAATCAAAAGCACAAAATTTCAGGCATTTATACACGACAGAAATGTATGAACATGCAAGCATTCATCGACGAAGCACGATCAATTAGACCACGCCGCAACTTAACGGTAATCGCCGAGCACCTATTTCCATACCACTGGCATCAATATTTGTAAATGTGACTAATCATTACTAAATTGTAACTTAAGCGCAATGACTGAATTGCGGCTTAAAACCTGTAAAATGCAAGCTGCAATTGTTAAGGTCACTCATTTATAAAGTACAATTTTTTTCAATTAATAAATTAAATAACGAGTCTCCAATTTCAATTTCACAGCATTTTTCCAATAGGCCTAAGCATAAGTTTTTTTAACAACCCATAATACCAAAAATCATTAAATAATGCAAGAGATTTTAGGAGCAGCCCACAACCCTCACGGCTTGACCTGTGCTCAAGCAGCATGCTCTAACTAACAACGCCCTAATACACAAGCGCAAAAACGGCGACCGGAGAGAGGGAAGAAGGCGGAGTCAGCTGGGGAGATGAGCGGAGTCATACGTAGTCGTCAAAGTCGTCGTAGGCGTCGCCTCCATCAGCCTTTATCATCTCCATGCTGTCCTTGCTGACGGCAAGACTCGCCTTCTGATTCTTCTTCTTTCCTTTACTCGTCGCTTGCTGCGCGTCAAACACGCAAACAATCATTTAAATTCGATTGCCTCGGGTTTCGAAAGTTTAAAGATCGTGTGTAGTGATGAAGGCTACTACAGTCCGGGTAGTGTCCAGGGTCACGCATAGAACTGCTATCCCTTCTTTAGTCGCCTTTTACAACTCGCCTGGGGAGCTCTGAGCACAAAGACAATTCTTTGTTCCCTGGCTTGTAGGGCTAATAAATTCGGTCAAAGATAAATGTTAATCTGTTTATCTGGAACAGTTAGACGTGAGCCATAAAATTAACAGCATAGGCACGCCGAAAAAGTTCGATTTAGAAGAAAAAATAAATTAAGAGAGAAAGGAATATCATTTGTATTAAAGCTAAATTAAATTTAGGACAGGTTCAGAGTCATTGAAGCTGTTCTTAAATAATTACATAACAATAGAAGAAGAATAACAACAACTAAAAGAATAGGTAGGTTGCGACATCAACACAGCACAGCTGCTTTTTACAGAATAAAGAAGACTAATTTTGCGTAGCTGATGCTCTTACTTTTAGTTTTGCTTTTTCATTGGACAAGGCAGCGAGTGAGATGGAAACCCTCTTCATTGCATCCGCCTCAACTGAACACAACATTGGAAATACTACTTAGCAGTACAGTTACAGTCAGGATGCTGACATACAGAAACAAGCGCATAGACTTGATGACACACGCAATACTGTAACATGATATTTTAACAGAATGTTATTTCTGCGGCTATGCCTCTAAGAAATTTAGCTGCACTTAATTTTTGCGTTTTTGAGGATGGTCCCATTATAATAAGCAGCTTGAGCAGTTATTTTCGCGCATGTCATTTTCGCAACTTTTGGAGATTCGCGAAATTTTCAAAAATTACTCGCAAGCAAAAATTTCATGTTTTACAGTATATTTGATATCATCAGATAATTATACTATAAAAAATGAATGCATAAACAGAATGCAGAATTTGAAAGAAACACATGAGCAACGGATTGAGCTAAGGGCCACGGTGTACCACACCATAAGTTTTCACTGTACAGAGAATGACTAAATCAAAACAAAGCTTTTCTACTCACGGCCAAGAGCGAGCTTCTGATAAAAGGACTGTATGAAAGAATCATAGAGAGGTGACTTCTGCAACATCAAACAATTTTATTTACAAAAACACATATGTTTATATTCAAAGCAGTGAATAAAATAAAACAAATCATATACCACTGAAGTACAAACTTTCAAAAAGTATAGTATCAACTCTTAGTAACAGTTCTCGTTAACAAATTATCTATAAGTTTAAAAGTTTAAAAGTATAATTTTATTAAGTTCCATGAAAACCAATTACCAGTAATAGATGAGTCAGTAAAATCAGTATCATTTGATTGAAAGTATCTGCGATATCATAGCATATCACGTAAGTGATACGTAAGTAATACGGCAATAAATTTAGCATGGAAAAAGAAGCGAACAGTTCCAACACAAAGCATTTAAGCAACACTGAAAGAAGCAAACCGGTTCAAGAAGCATAGATGCAGAACGCTTACTTCGTATTTATTGATTTTAGCGACGAGAATGTCGGCAAATTTGATGAAGTCTTCCTTAGAGGAGGGTTCAAAGGCATCGATGACCCCTGTCTGCCCCTTGTCATCGCTGCCGAGCCCTGCACAGCATAGGAGCGGCGTTCAAACAAGAGCAGGCACGTATATCATGGCCTTAAAACATTTCTAAAGCCATGAAAAAACATGCTCCAAACAAACCATTACCTTTTTTCATCTATTCTGCTATTGTACATGTTTTCACACAGGTTTAGACTTTTGCGCCCTTGTGAGGACTGCACGAGCTGGAAAACTTGCTCCAAACACGTGCAGTATTTTACATGCAAGCTAGCCGAGAATTAGTCACAAAAACAGAACTCATTATCAAATCTCTTTGCGGGGATTTATACGTAATCAATACGATCAATAATAATAGAAGTAATAGATAATAAAAATCAACGCATTACTCCTGTAGGTCTGATGTGTTAACTCCCTGCACTCTGTGTCTGGTTGAAGGAAGAGTATGCTATACCCACAGATTATACGGATGACTATCGCAGTGACGACAGCATAGCAAAGCTTCAAGCACCACAATCAGTTCGCAGCCTCGTATCTCTTCTATTCCTGCCAGAATATACATTAAAAGATGGTAAGACTACTAGGGTCTGTGTTATTGCTGCGGCATACAGCTAGCGCTCACTGGTTAGAAACTCAACTCAAATCCTAAAAATACAATCCGTACAACGTATAAATAAAAATTTTACACTCGGAGCACGCCAGTCAAAACACTGACATCAGTGGCCCCTAAAGTCCTGATGTAGCCGTCTATTTCTTTTTGTTTTCTTCTATTTTTTCTGGTAATTCATTTATAAATCGGCCATTAGAGTAGAAGATGATTACCGAAAGCTTCGATGGCAAGATTGAGGTCGGCCTCCTCCTGAATCTTCTGCTGACGCATCTTCTCAGCAAACTTCTCTGCAGGCGTCTCAGCCTTCCGGTATTCATCTTCCTTCAACCAAACAGAATCAAAGAAGTGAACATACCGGTACATCAAATAAAAATGTTCAATAATATCATTTTTGACGTCCATTCTAATGCATTACGTAACGCAAGCCTGCAATGCCATGTCCATGTTAACATAGGTTAGACATTTATATTGGAGCTGGGTTTTCATGCCCGGATGCCCTTCCTGTCGCCAACCAGAAGAATAAATTACCCTGATGATGATCATCAGTTAGCGACACTTGTGTGTTTAGCAGCCTTGCTGAAGAGCCTGTAACACATGGTTTCATGTTGCCAGCACCGAGACTCAAACCCAGGTCTCGGGACTCTCTGTCCGATGCCTTAACCACTACACCACAGTGACTCGCTTCACTTTAAATAACTGATGCTAGGTCTTTGTCGCATTTAATTTGAGACAACAAAGTGTGTCACAGCTAAGCAGGGATTTAATGGTCACATTTCATTTCATGCTAAGATCAAAATATGATGTGTTGTTATTACCCTTTTTGAACTACACCAAAAACTCCAATTTCAGCAAAACGCTCAAAGAATCTTGTGAAGCAAAACGATCGCATTAATTTTAGAAAATCAGTTTTTGGCAAATCGGCCTGTTTCCAGGGAAAAGCTGCTTGCGAGGTGCAAGTTCCGTACCTGTTTTCGTTTCTCCTCTGCTTCCTTTCGCTTGCGTTCCTCTATTTCAGCGAGACGTTCCTTCAGTGGCCGCTTCTTCTTAGGAACCTGAACCGTGGTCGTCGTGGAAGCTGCAAACACAATAGTAGCCATATTGTGGGGCTCATAGTCCGCCTTGGCATCAAACAACGTCATTGAGGAAGTCCCCTAGTCAGGTTGCAACACAGCGCTTCAATAGATCTGATGCGCTGACGGCCAATACCATCCACCCTTATGTTTCATGTGAGATGCCACATCCTGTTCAAGAACCAAAATGGCCATGCTTGATGCAAGCCCAACAAAAACAGAGATTTGTTTGAAATTTTTTCTTGTAAAACCTACCAATATCAAAACCTCAACAATTATTTTTTTTTTAACAGGTTTTCGATGTAAAAAATCTTTTATCTATATTATTTGCAAAACAAATATTGATAAATTACATAAGAGCGCATGCTCGATGAGCGGAGTATACTGTACCTGCTCCTACAGCATCTGACTTTTCTTCTTCATCATCGTCCCAGTTATCCTACATCACAACAACTCAGAGATCAGCTTTTACCGAGTTTCACTCAAGTTCACATAATACCTCGAGTTAGCATGCAGTGCAATAGCAATATGCTTAAGCATTTGCATAACAATTTAGCACACACTTTCCGTACAACAAACAAAACTGTCACACTGTTGGGACTCATCATGTGAAGGGTGCAAACAAAAACTTACAATTATACATAACTTCCATAAACAAAAATTAGCGGTTAAACTCAGCATTGTTTTCTGACGATAGACCTAATTGTCGATGGCCTTAGCAACTGTCAAATTGTGAATGCATTGCGGGCTAACTCTGATGTTTTGGTCCTCATCCTCGCCCTCCCACTTGTCTGTCGCCAGGGGAAGCCCCTTGGGTAGAACTGTCCCCTTCGGCTCCATGTTAGGCTCAAAACCGTCAGCATCTGCTCACATCATGCAATACAAAATATCAAAGACAGGATACATTAGCCTAAATACCTAATAGTTCCTAAACTAATACCTAATAATACCTAATACCTAAGTCTAATACTTCATCCCATACCGGCGTAGCTACTGCAATGCCAAGTAAACACAGCCAATATAAACTCCAGTAATATTAGTCACCGTTCTTAATGACAAGCTTAGTAGAGGTAACGACATAACATTTTTTAAACATACAAATGTTAATGGACACGAACTTTCAAAAATAAATCTGGCCTACGTTATGTTGTGCGCTATAAAAAATCATGATTCACTTAAAACATTGAAACTTCGCATTAATTTTGTCAACAAACGCAATGCCGGTATTTCCAACCATGCGCACAACGTGGTTTTCATGAATATTCACGACGAGTTACAAATTACTCTACAACCTGGTACAAGTTGACAAACATGACGAAGACTATTGTATTCCAGACAAATTGGGTACAAATTAGTGTCATAGAAAAAAGTAAACATTAGGAAAAAATAAGAAGAAACTGACCCCACTCCGCATCAGTCATTTTAGCAGCTTACAGCCGGAAGTTACTACGGCAATGTTAAAAGTGCATGGCAATACACAAATGGAAACCGACTACCGTGTGACCAAACACCAGTTTTTGTCGATCGTTAAATGTATCACTTTTGAGGTTTTTTCGACGCGTCATTAATAATATTATTATCACCTGCCGCTAGATCCCTGCGCCGGTGTCAAAAATAGAGTATCCCCCATTATATGTTATCCCCCCTAGACGCAATCAAACGGTCATAGCATTAAAAGTACCCAACTAATTTGCATGAAATTTGACGGCCATACGGACAGTTGCCTGCTGCTTAACTCATATAATTTTGAGATCAATGGCAGCATTCACCACGAAGTTATAAAGGATTAACTTTTTATTATTAAAATAGAGTATCCCCCTGCATTCAAATGTATCCCCCATACATAGTCACTCAAGAAACTGTCTCTTTATAAAATGAATTATCGATTATCGTCAAATTCTGGCACGTGCTATGTAAGGCTGATTTCCAAACATATGCCAAATGTTATGTCTGTGCCAATTTTTGCCTGACGCTTCAGACATCGTTGTATGGTGTTGCAAATTTTGCATTTAACGTTACAAAAAAAATAAATTAATCTGACTTGTATGAAACGAAGCTGTATGCACATATTCTACAGGATGCCAACAACTAACTCTGAAAGTTTCAGAGCATTTGATCCACAACTTTCGGAGATGTCTTGGAAAAACCTAACAGGTTTTTCCTGGGGCATATTTGATAATGCATCACTGGCCACGCCGTGCCACCGCCGCCGGTATTTTGCTGCCGCCGTCGATATTCGTACGTCGGCGCGTCGCCGCCACTGCCGCCGACAATTAGTCGCGCCGCCGACCTCAAACTGAATTAAAACTAATTACCTGGGACGATGAACTCGTTTCATGCATCATTGGATACTAATCTGTCTGATTCTGCTTGTAGAGACTATCACTGCGCTCTATTAGCCTACATCGTTTTTTTGCCAACACCCCGAGTCGTCAACTGATTTGGGTTCCTGTTTTTGAGACTCATAGGATACATGCACTTCGGCTGTGATTTCTTGGGCCTTTCAATTGAAAATGGCTACGTCGTAGACAATAATTTGACAATTGCTGTTGATCGCGTCTTTGACAATTTGACTACTAGAAGTTGCGTCACAGGCAATAATTATTCATGATTGCATTGCTGACAATTAGCCTTCTGAGTACTGGCTGCATCGAAGATAATTACACCTGCCTTCGCGTCGCCGACAGACTGGCCCGAGCCCCGATGTGCATGCATCTAAAATACACACATGTATTTTAAACCCCCAAATAATGGACAGAAGTCCAATCAAAGTAAGACTTCCTGCAGGCATTAATTTAAGGGTGCATTTTAACCGAAGTGTGTAGCTAACTATAAGTTCAAAATGTAATACATCTTCAATTATTTAGCATTTCCAGTACCGGTATAAAAAATGTGTAGTTCTAAATCCTGAATTGTGTAGTCAAAAATCTGGAATTGCGTAGTTTTAAATAACGAAATGTTCAGTTGCCAAAGTGATATAAAAATGCCCATCAGCATCCCCCGCTCCCCGCGCCCGCGAGCTCCGCAAGAAAAATAAATCGTCTTCTGGGGAGATATGTGGAGTAATAAATTCACAAATTGCCCAAAAGTCAAATTTTGTCAAGATTGCTGACAGAAATAGCTGTAGATTAACCCCTAGCCGAATATTTTAGTTTAAATGAAGCTTTGTGGCATTGCGGCCTTGTAGATTTACGGCTTTGCGGCATTTTTTCACTATAATGCAGCATTTTCTTTACTATAGCCTAATGCAGCAAATCAAATGAGGTATTAAGGCTCCTGACTTCAGTCATATAACTAAATAATCGCTTGCATATTTACATTGGCCGAATATTTGGACCGATAGTAAATTTTAAAATGTGAACGAAAATGATTATTTTGAGAGGGTAGGGGGGGGGCTATTTTAATTTCCCGCCGCCGCCGAACGCCGCCGTCGCCGAGATTTTTCATGCGCCGCCGAGTTTCATCGGTCGGCGCGCCGCCGCCGATCAAAGATACCAGACGCGCCGCTGCCGACTGTGAAAGGTCGGCGCAGACCTCTACCTGCCACTCAGCATGTAACAGTATAAATCGTTAAAAATCATGTCTACTCGAAGGCGTTCTTGATTTGAATAGAATTCATTTCGGCCAATACGAGAATCTAATACTTTATATCGGTTTTGCAGTTACAATCTTACAGACTACATTTATTTTAAAAGCATAATGCATACGCTATCGCGACAAAAACACTTGAATTCTGCATGGTCATTTTTTCATAAGAGTATTAGGCTTATAACTGCCTGAGAACTTACATGTAGCTTCAGCAACTGTGTGTGACTAAGTCAGGGCAGTTTCTGGTATGAAGAAGTCTCTATCAGACGCCATCCCCCCTCCCCCCGATTGTGAGTTGCCATGGACTTGAGAAAAAACACAGCAAAGAAAAAAGAAATAAAGTGAATAAACAAGATGACATAATATGCACCATATTAGAGTGGCTGAATATTCAGTTAAAATCTAGGAGGATAATTTATTAAAAATGATAAGTTTATTGGTCCTTGTTTTTTATAAGTCACCTTGTTTAAAATCGGTTTACTCTTGTGTCTATACTAAGGGTTACTCTTGTGTCTATACTAACATTAACTTACTGGGTCAATAGGCCCAGGTAAGCGATAAACTTGCACCGGCCAAATTGTTTTGAAATTGCATGAATTCATAGGCTACTTAATATTGAGACAAGTACCATCAATGTTATGAGCTGCGTCTATAAACAACCAGAACAGGCTACTTAACAGGCCATTCTTAATCGGCTACAGTATGTAACCCATATATTAAAGCGGATGAGGTTATCACCTGCAAACCCAACTCACAGCCATGATGTCGACACTGTTCCTTATGTTCCCTGTATTCGCAGCTAATTTGTGCGGCGTCAAACGATAAATTCTGGTCCAGAGCCACTCGCAACTTCAGATAAAGAGCGAACTGGACTGGGCACACATCGAGGCACACGGACGCAGGGATAGAGCGCTGCTCTTCTGTCCTCTTCGACAAAAACACGCAGAGTGCACACAATCCGAGCAGCGCTCTCAGTTCCCTGTCATAAATTCCTGCCCACTGCGTAGACAGTATCAGTGTAAAACCTCGTTCAGCAAAACGCGTATTGCCTTCAGAATGTTCGTAGACTTTAACAACTTCTTTGCATGTCTCGACCACTGCCCCGTATCTGAGTTGCATGTAGAAAAGATTGGCAAGATGCGCCTTGGCTATAAACCAAGACACGTTCACGGATGGACTAAAACTCGGCCATTCTTCGTATGAGTCAGCCACAGTGCCAGTTGACGTTTCAGAAACATTTTTCGAAGCGCATCTGTAGACAACTAGTGATAACGTTTCATTTCTGACGTTTGCATCCCGCGTTTCATTTCTGACGTTTGCATCCCGCGTTTCTATTTCGGATGGACTTAAAATACAGCTTTCGTTTAAAGGCACATTATTGGTTCTGCTGTAAATCAAGTATTTAGAAGAACGCACTATGCTGCTTTCGAAATACTTCGTATCGGTATCCACGTAATGAGTTCTATCTAGAAGCGTTCCTGGAAATCTGAAATCGGCACTGTGCTGAAGGAACAGAGTAGCGATCAGGTCAGAGACTCGCTTATGGATGCGAACGCACGTTTTGGTCGTCGATTTGCAGAAAAGTGTTGCAGAATGAAAGTATTTCTCAGCCCGCCGCAACGATTGTGCAGTTGCTTCTGCCGTGTATTTTGCGATTGAATTTTTAAAGCAGGCGATTCCGTTGAAAATATCTGAGAACTCCTCAAATAATGCGTTGTGGATCTCTGGCGAAAAATATTTCGAACACAAATCTTTATAGCTATCTTCTAAATTGTAAACGCGGCGGTGAAGTATGAGACTTCTATGAATCCAAGTGGGTAATTTGGATTTGTAGCTTACATATGTGTTTTCCACTTCGTCTCGTGTACATGCTTCGACTGCAAACTTAATCATATCTTGCGATGCAGAAGCCTCGTATAAAGCAACGACATCATTTGTTACATCCGTGTCGTTCAAGTGATCCAACATGTTGTTTTCTCGTATGAAATAATTGCTGCAGAACTTTGACTTGAGCCATTCGGCCATTTTTATCAACAGTTGTTTTATTGAATTCTTCAGTACATTTTCAGCCCAAAATTCTTCCGATAGTTCCTCGCATACCCAAAGCATAAATGTCTTGATGTAATAGGTACAAAGAACTGTTTCGCTGCCTCTTTTGGATGCATCATTTTCGAGGATCTTGCATATAAGTCTCAGTGCTCTATAGACGATTCTCTGTGACTGTGTCCAACTGCGAATGATGAGCAATTCAGTCTTTGAAAATGAAAACCTCCATTCGTTTTGGCTATCCCTATTGCAACTCAGCTTATGAGCTACGCCTACGAAGTCGCATCCATACCTGACGACTTGTTTGATGACAGACTTGGACGGACAGGCGTGACGGCGTGTTCGCGTGATCCACTCGGCCGCCTCTACCGGCCAGTACGGGCAGTGGACGGCACTGACATCGTCACGCAATGGTGGAGTGCGTTTGATGGCAACATCTCTAATTGGACTCCTCAGCAATCCGTTTTGTAGCCACGCTAAGTATTGAAGTTGCACTGCCGGTCCGTGTCGTGCTTCGAATACAGTGAGATTACACTGCATATGAAGTACTTCTGTATTATTCGTCTCGTCTATCAGCTTGACATAGCCGGGATGCATTCCAGTTGTATGGATACGATAAACTTTTCCACTGTACTCAGCAGGAGGAAGTTGATGTCGTGAAAAAGCGTACATATTAATTGAATATTGCATGAAATCAACGTCCATTGTGTCGTATTTCGTGTCGCACTCGTGCATGCTGTCACAGCTATTTTCTATTTCAATGCTGCTGCCAGTTTGAAAGCGTCGAATTGATATAAACTGTGAGTGGAAGACGAGCTGCTGACAGAATTTAAGCATTTGATCTGCAGCATCATCTCTTTTCTTCTTTCTCGTCGTATTTCGCGTGGTCTGCTGGGTAGAGTCCATTTCTATTTATCTGTTTTACACAGAAAACAGGCAACGTTAAACTTCATTTCAGAAATTTACAAATCTATTATGTACAGCAATAGGCTGACTAATTTTTAGTGCACTGTCTCTGATCTGGGTTGCTAGGTCATTATGTATAGGCCTATTGCGCATTTGTTAGCCACAGAAACACTAAAAGGATCTAGGATCCTAGGACTAAAAGGATGTAGGTTTGTAGGCCTACTTTCGCTTTCGTTATTTGGACGCATTCGACGACCCTTAAATTGCAAGACGCATTCATCAATATCCTTAAAAAATTTAGTTGACACCATTGCAGTGTAGGCTTACACGTAGCCTGCATGTAGCCAGGTCAATATTTAGGCTATTCTCATGAGAGTAGTGGAAACTGTTGAGCAACTTAAAGGGCGCAACCCGCAGCTGTATGCTAATGATTGTATTTCTTGTCAACTTATCGTCAGCTAGCTAAGACTCAGTTCCATGAGCTAAAATCTGCACGAAATTATTCAGTATAGCCTTCGAAACGGATGCGCCCACGCCTGTTTGCGGTCATTTCATTCATTCTTCTTTGCAAAAGTACAGCGCGTTTCAACATCACGTCAATTCTAATGATTAACGCTGCAGTATAGGCCTACGCTTTCAGAAGACTTAGTGTTGATCGTCTTCAGCTCTTGTGTTGCTGCTGCTTTGACATGCAAATGACCCATGCAGTTGCCAATTACGGATAAGTGCTCGGCTGTGTCATGTACTTAATTTACATGCCGTAGCATAGGCGAAGGAATAGGCTGCACGCGTGATCTAAAGGTCTGCGTGCAGCGTGCAACGACCCTGTGTTTACGCCCAGCACACAGTTACCGTCGTGAAGTATGCAGTTGTGCGTTGCGGTGCTGGGTATAGTGCGGTTGCTGGGCGATCGATTTGAGGAATATAATATGCATTTTATTTTAATGCTAAAATCAATCGAATTTCACACACCATAGTTTTTCATGGTGTGTGAAAAACGAAGATTGCCATATTAATTTGGCAGACGACATTTTATCTTAACTTTGATGAACGTGCAGGCCTACATGTCATAAAATGAGCTTATATCCGTATCCACCATTGCGAGTTAACCTCGAGTTGTTCAATCGGCGAGTTGAGAGTGACCGTTGTCAATCTCCTGTGCCTAGCGTGACGTCACTCAATCCGCCGATTAAGCCAACTCGACGTTAACTCGCAACGGTGAATACCAATATTAGTGTCCAATGACATGGAGACATGTCACGCCGCACAATGACACAGAGTACATGTACATGACTGTACAATAATTTCTGGAGGTGATCTGACTAACTTACGTACAAACCCTTTAATTTCGTCAGAGTCTTTCAATAATTGAATAATTTTAGACCTAGGCCTACGAGTAGGCCTACTGTAGCTACAGCATACATGTATATAGCCTACTCGAAGCTTGCTCCTGATGAGTGACGAGTGATGAGAAGGAGAGCTGGCGTGACGCACAGCTGCAGGTGAGGTTCAGTTATCAGAAATCGTAACTGTCGCGGCAACAGCGACGAAGATAACGCAATCGCGACACGCCCGAATAAGAAGATAATGCAATCTGGGCGAGAAATGTCGGGCTAGTCTATGACTACATTCCTGATAACTATTAGGGCCGGTTTTTCTAACACGGATGTAATGGTGGTTCAAGATTTAACTCACAATTTTGCATAGGCTAAATCCTGAATCACCGTTTAGTCCGTGTTGGAAAAACCGGCCCTAAGCGTATAATTGCTCCATTAGGCCTATCGATCGATCGTTAGCCTATCCCTGTACCCTGGCTAACGATTATCACCGTAGACTAGGCAAGTACAGCATTGTAACGATCGTTGAGAAATGATCGAGTTAGCGAGCAGTTAGCACAGGTTAGCATTTCTTGGTCCTGTTACAGCGATGATCATTAATAAAAACGTTGTCACAATTAATGTATGCAGTTAACGCAGATAGGGAGTTGTGCACCCCCCCCGCCCCTCCTCGAGGAGATAGACTACCCTCCAGTTTTCATTGAACGCTCATGCAACATCAGACCCTCAGGGCCCAGGGAAGATGTTATTCCGGATAGCAGTACACTTTTTTGGTCAGAGACTTAAGCCTGTCCCCCGGCCCCACTGTCAAGTGACTTTATATCAAACATTGAAAGTAGCTGAGAATCTCGGTATTATTGACCTCCGCTAAAAATTGTTAGCACCGCTTAAAATAATTGGGGAGATAATCTTGTAGTAAACGCTCGTTGACAACGATTGAACAGTGTAAACGCTAATTGGATTGCTAGTTGAATAAGCTCGTTGACACTTGCAATAGGTCGACAGTGACGGTGGAGGGAAGGTACACTGTACTCAAGCAGATATAGCTTATTCACATCGATTTTGTTATTGAGGATGCCTTTAGCCTAATGGATAATCATGAGTCTGTGATCTAGTTAATGACTTTTCTATAGGCATAAATCTACAATAATTAGCAGTGTGCCTCCTACCAATAGCAACTTAGGAATTTAATGAAATTACTACTAAATATTGCTGCAGAACTATTTATCATTGCTAAGTATGTATGCAGGCCTATGTATGTAGGCTGATGTTAGTTGTTCCTTTCTTACATTACTAAATGACGGAAAAGGTTGTGTTTCTTGAATTTCGGAAACTGAAATCTTCGTTGTGATTCAAAGCTGTGCATTGTTTTTCAGTGAAGCTTGATGTTACTATACTTCTCGACTAATAATTAATTAAAGACCAGATTATTCAATCTTTTCTTGGACTCCTACTAGCTAGTTCCGCAGCTTGCTTTAGCATGGAAGACATTACACTGGAAATATTAGAGGTGACATCGTCATCCACCTCTACCTCCAAACTGTCGCCAACCAATCATCTTGCAGTACATGGAATCGTCGAGGGCACCGCTGACTGGTCGACTAGCGCTCGTTGCGTCGCCAAATCGTCAACATGCGACTCTGACGTCAACCTTATACGCTCACTGCAGAAAGACGTCATTTTAGCTTCCTCGACAGAATGTAGAGCTAGTGAAATGACCGTGGGAAACATGAACGGCAACGAATCACAGAGTGACGTCACGACGTCAAGGGTCGGTGTTCTTCAGTTGAGGCCTACTTCACTTGATTATGATTTAGTTCACTTCGTTTTCAATCCAAACGTGATTCAAGGAGCAAAATCAGCCAGAATAAACCGATGGCGTTATGTGCGTCACAGTCGAAATCATCAGGGGGTTCGAGGACCGAGGAGTTCTCTTCCTCGTTCATTGTTTTGGCGACGGGATCGAGGCAAAATGACGCTGGCTAACTACCATTGGTCACTTCTGAAATTAAGTCGATCAAAGACTTGGGTGGTTGAAAATTGTACTGATACCACTGCTGAGCGCATGGTTTCTCCAGAGACAAATACAGCTAAAATGTGTGAGACTGCAAAACAGAATATAGCACAGCTCAACTGTTCTATTGATCTCCATCGAACACCGCAAGCGAGAGAAAGTGCTGATATCTACAGGCCAGATTTCAGTGAAGCGCTGACTAGGACAGATGATTTATTGATGTGCTCCCAAAGGGAAGACTTCACTCAAGCTTTTGTCGAGCTGCCAAATGCTGCTTCAAGCCCAGTTAGATCCCTGGATCGTTATGCTCAAGATATTCACCACCAAGGCGAAGGACAAATGAATTTGACATCTCCCATCCCATTAGCATCAAATAGTATCGACAAGATTAATTTTTCGGAGTCTAGTTCTTCTACTGTGTCTTATCCGCCCTGTATGATCCAAATGGATTCATCGGCCATCCCGTCAACAAATACTACCTTCAGTTTGACAGAAGGCGAGTCGACTTTCAGTCCGGGAGGGGAAGAAAGATTGAAGGACGCTGCTGATGTACAAATGGAAGACGAAAAGGATGTAGATTTGGCGCAGGTGTTTCCCCCTCACATGGTAGCTGCCTGTGTCGCCGTCTGGTGCTGTGGCTTCGTCTGCGGACTCATCGCCTTTGTGCTAGCGGGTAAGATTCAGTGTGGTTTACAACTTGGACTCGTCGCCTTTATGCTAGCGGATAGGATTAGTGCCATTTTACAGAAGAGGCTCGGAATATAATCGCAATAGTATCGGGTCAATATAGGTTCAAGTACAAGCTTATTCTACTTAGCCTAGGCTTCTACATGTACAAAACGTTGTTTAAGATAGTTAGCACTTCGTTTGAATATTGTGTATATATGAGAGTGTTTTTTCAGCCATGGTTGACTTAAATCGTCCTCAGCTTTTACAATTTTGTTTCTGCGCTTGTCTGTTGACTGTGTTTGGTTCTGCTAGGTGAAGAATTCCGATATGTGTTTTGTGCAACTATATATAGCATTATGTAAGTTGTCAATGCAGTGCTCAGTTCACGCCGGGCGGACAAGGAGGGGGTCGAGGATGGAGCCGACGGGGGGATCGGCAGGGGCGCGAGGCGTCTCGCACTCGCCTCGTGCTTCTGCTCCCTGCTGGGGGCGCTCAGCGGACTCGCGGTCCTTGCCCTGGTCCTGGTCTGGTCCGTGAGGGGGGCAGCGGACCAGCAGCACATCCTGCCGAGCCTCTGAGGGGGTTTGAAGGCGGACTAGCCCCAGTGCTTTTCGCAAAAAATTTTCAGGGAGATTAAATATGATTCAAGGGGGGTATTGTCACTTTTTCCCTTATGTGCAGAACTCACGACGGGAGGGGGGGGGGGGCGG
>JAQIWG010002488.1:0-20260 GCA_034695025.1 Chamaedrilus cognettii | reverse complement strand
CAGCCGGCCTGCATGAGTCTTCAGCCGGCCTGCATGAGTCTTCAGCCGGCCTGCATGAGTCTTCAGCCGGCCTGCATGAGTCTTCAGCCGGCCTGCATAAGTCTTCAGCAATTTTACGACCTTTGAGAAGCTGGTCGCTTCCCATCCGCATCTTAACAAAGTTTGTCGTAATTAATCTCGTGGCACAGTGCGACTAGTATGGAACGCATGCATTGGTAATTGTTGGCATGCACTGACGGATGCTTTTGCTGTTTTTTCATAGAGTGCTGCAGAGGTTTTGATGTTGAACGTTGCTGTATATGGACTAGGCGTCATGAACTTTTCACCACGCCACCGAATCCGTGTTTCCTGGGAAGCGGGCGTGTAATAAATTTCCACTACTACTACTACAATGCTGATTTCTATTCTGGGGGGATAGATTGCGCTCTTTTTCAGACAAACATATTAGTAAAAACGTTACAAATTCATAATTACCGCTTTTACTAGGGGTATAATTAAGAAGCATAAATTCCAGTGGGAGCGATCATTCCATCGCCCCCCCCCCCGCGGATCCGCAATGCCCACGCGGCAGTGGGTCAATGTGTGCATGAAGCTGACATTCGGTTGAATAGCTCCCAGAATTCTAGTTTCATTAATTTAGCAGTTATTGGAAAGGAGGGAGGAAGTGACAAATCACCGTCTGGACAACAGCTACCGTACTACTGTAGGCTCGCGTGGGTGTTGCGTTCAGGGAACAATTTGCTTCTGTGGATTGCTTTTATTTTTTGTCTTTTTTGTAGCTTAGGGACCGTGTGCAGCGACCGTGTGCAGCACAAAGAAGAGGCTATATACTGTTTGTTGTTGATTCTGTGCAAGAGAGCCGGCACAGAACCGCTCCTCCTTCTTTAGTCGTGTTTTACGACTCGCCTGGGGAGCTCTGGACTGCAAGCCAATTCTTTGTTCCCCGGACTGCAGGGGGCTGCAGCTTGTGGAGATATAGTAAAATAGATTATGCTAATGTGTAGATATCGTGGAATAGGTCTACTAACTAATCATCTTCTTCAGTGTTCTGCAAAAGGCAGGTCTTTGGTGTCCAAACCTTCAACTGTAGCCGATCCTCGGCCCTTCTCTTCATCTCTGCATACGATTCCTTCCCAAGCAGGTCGTCTATCAGCCCGATACGTAGCCTACCCGGTCCTCTCTTCCCCTCCATTCTTTCCTCCATCACATCTCTCAACAATCTCTATCATGTCCTCTCTTTATATGTCCAATCAGTTTCTCTTTCTTCTAACTGTCGTTTCAATCATACTCCTAGTTTCAATAGAAATACAAACTAATGACAAATTTAAATTTGATTAATATAGTAGGCGTTATTTGTGTATTACGTCTCATGTTCTATGAAGAGCATGAATGTCAATTTAAATCTCACTGTTAATAGAATATAATTATGTCCCCTTATCGAAGTCTATTTTAATTTTGATATAGAAGCAGTATGCCGGGTTTTCTACAGCCGAGCAATTATGTTATTGCAGGGAGTAAGCTCTATGCGGAACAAAGACCTAGAGTTCTTTCGGAACAGTGACCTAGCGTTCTTTCGGAACAGTGACCTAGCGTTCTTTCGGAACAGTGACCTAGCGTTCTTTCAGAACAAAGACCTAGCGTTCTTTCAGAACAAAGACGTAGCGTTCTTTCGGAACAAAGGTCTAGTGTTCTTTCAGGGAAAGGATGATTTTCCGATGAAATTATTGCACTGCATGAATGATGATTATGTGGGCAGTAGATATTTTGTTAGGCTAGAGGCAACATCTGAAATTAGTAGTGCTCACTTTAATTTGACTGAGGGATGGACATGATTTATGTAACGTTATCACTAAACGAGTCATCTTTTCTAGGTTATTTGTACTTCATTTCATAGACAACAGTTCTTTTGAAATTTAGACCTAAATTTGAGAATTTTTAGCTTGTTTTATTATGCAGTATCGCCAAATCTACAGTAGTTTGTCTGTAATTACGGGAGAATTTCATGTTTGTATACGTATCTTTGCAAATATATATTTGATACAAAATATTAATTTCACAACTACCATCTACCTATCTACCATGCTCATATTTTTCTTCGCAACGCAGTCTAGCATTCTTCTATTGTTGTGCAATTACTGCTCACGCGCTGCTTCGCATTCAAATTATCACGCCGTGATTGCAAATTTGGCAAATTTTAGTACATTTGGTCTTTTTTTTTTTAATCTTTGGCTGAACTTATCCGAAGACTCGCTCTATCTAATAACTATCCAGGTTTTGCCGCTAACTTGCTTCGTGCAACCAGAAACTATATTACACTTGTTGTAGGCTAAGCCTTGTACCTACTCAATTTCTTGAAACGTCACAAAATTAGACGACCATGATTTAATAAATCGCATCGCTGAAATATAATTTCTGTATTATGAAGACGAATGCGCAGACATTTGAAAATGAACTTAATGCGCGAGCGAACCTCATGCGCGCGAGGCGAAGCGTCGTGGCCGAGTTGTCCGAGTCGTCGATTTCGGATTGCGAGTGCGCGGAGAGTCGGTTCGAACTCCGGTCGCGGCAAAAGATTTCGAGCCGCTTCGTGCACCCTTAGCAAAGGTGCTTAATTTCGTCAGCCCTGCAAATAATCATCCAATAGGGTGGAGTGCAGTAGAAAGTTGAAGTTGAAGTTGAACCTCATAAATTTTGTAGTCTACTTAACGAACGGCATTGCTGATTCATTCATATTTTTGATACATATTTTGTCCTTTATTCATCCGTTTTTGATCCGTTTTTATCATATGATTGATGATAAAAACACATGATATCATGTGATGTCATGTGATCGCTTTTATCATTGTGCAGGGAAGGAAGAACTGGATTGGACCTGTAGTTAGAGAAGAGAGATTGATGAGAGAAATACTGGAGGGAAGAATGGAGGGCATGAGGTCGAGGGAAACGAACAAAATTTGAATGATGGATGAATGGGGAAAGAGAATCGTATGAAAATTGAAGACATAAAGAGAATGGCATAAATTGAAAGCATGAAGAGAAGACCGTTTGACAGTGCACTAGAGGGAGAGAGAGGGTTCCTTGTTACATCAATCATTATATTTTGTGGACACATGATAATAATAATAATAATCATGGTGTGTGACGTCAATTCTAATGCTTTACAGGCACCCTGTAGCGCCATGTCCGTGTCAACACGGGTTAGACGTTTATGTTGGGGCTCGGTTTTACGGCCGGGTGCCCTTCCTGTCGCCAATCAAAATGGTCAATTATCCTGGACGATGATTATCAGCTAGCGACACGTGCATATTTAACAGTATTGCTGAGGGGCCAGTAACGCATGGTTTTATAGTTGACGACGGCGAGACTTGAACCCAGGTCTCTGGATTCCCTGTCCGACGCGTTAACCACTACACCACCGCTCCCCGTTTAACAAACATGAATATATTATCTGTCGGTTAATAATAACCTAGTGTCTGCATGTGGGCGATTAAACACATGCTATTAGGCAATCCTTTATTGACAGTACTGCAGAACTTACAGGCTAATGCAGTTGCATTGCCTGTCGTGCTATCATTGACCGAGAAATTTGCTATAACCGTGCTGATGTTTTATATATTATATTATTCTGGTAGTTTTCTGTCTGACGTGCGGTGAAATAGAATTCTATAAATTAATGCCTATCATTGCATCTTCGTCATTTCCGTTTTTCCTGTCTCCAATTTTTACGTTGCCACAGGTTGCACCTATGCGGCCACGGACACACGGCATCACGTGACAACACCTTGCACGGCTGTTCGTTTGTTTGTTGCAGAGAACTTGCATGCGGATGTCAGGCAGTGCATTATTGTGCGTTCGTTTGTTTGTTGCAGAGAAAGTGCGGTTGTCATGCAATGCATAGATTGTTTGTTTGTTGAATAGAGAACGTACGGTTGTCATGCAATGCATTAATTGTTTGTTTGTTTGTTGAATAGAGAACGTGCGGCTGTCGGGCGGTCGCTGCCTCGTTCACTGTCTGGCGGGCATCAGTCGGTCGGCGACCATCTGCATGGCGTACCTCATGCAGCACCGCGCGCTGTCCCTCGACCAGGCACACGACTACCTCAAGCAGCGGCGGCACCTCATCTCACCCAATCTCAACTTCCTGCGACAGCTTGCAGAGTTCGAAACAGCGCTTGCTGCACGACGGAACAGGCAGGGAGAAAACAACGAGGGATGTGCTTCAGATAAAACGGGTCCTGTGACTGTATCAGTTGGAACAAGTGTTGGTATTACTGCTTGTGCCAGTCAGTTAGGTTGCGGAAATACGAGCAAGCAGACTGATTCTTCGCTTGTTTTTACAAGGGATGAATTTCACATTGAAAATGAATCTCCGTGTGTCGCAATAGCAAATAATATCGGTACCACGCGTTCTCAGGGCACAGTTCGTGTAACGCATAGCAGCTCTGCAACGCTACCAGTCCCGCTGAGGTGGTGCTCTCCTATTAAATCTAGTCATACATTCGCCAATCACAAAAGCAATCATCCAGAGGACACTAGGGTAGGATTCGAAGGCAGTTCGATGAACATTTACGGCAACGATTTCGGCGAGACATCCAAGTCGTCGAGTATCGGAATCGGGGTGACGTCACGCAAACGCCTGCACGTTCCGGGCTCCGACCTGCTGGGATCTTGTTCCGGCCGACCACGAAGTTCGGTTGCGGCGATGTTGCCGACGAAGCATGCATGCTTCACGTTTGACTTTCCGGTCGTTTCCGCGCTGACGTCATCGCCCACGGTCTGTCACAGCCCGCTGCTGTCGCCTAGCTGATCAGCTGGGCAAAAATTAAATCTAGCTCCGTAATGGTTGCATTACATTACGCGTTCAACGTGGGATTTCCTGTCCGGATTCTGACATTGAACAGTGAACACGCTACATTTATGTATGATTTTAATGTGTGTACATCGTCAGCGTGTTCCGAATGTTGATGTTCTCATGAGCGTCTTCAGGGAAGAGATGGCTCTGAGCAATAAAAAAGTGAATACGCGTGTTCCCGGATCGTGTTCTTGGAATACGCGTGTTTCCAGATCTTGTTCCGGGAACACTCAGGTGTAAACATGCCTGAGAATCCTACGGTGAACGCGTAATGTGACTCTATCTTAACTCGCTCGAAAAAATGACGACTGCACTGGTGGTTTAAGCCCATCATTCAATGGGCCTGTGGTCTTTACTTGGTGGGCGAATTTCATCAGAAAGAAGTCAAATTTCATCAGTTATGGTTTTTAGAGCATTGGTTGCTTTTGAAAAGCTCAAATAGTCCTGCTCTTTGAACCGTTACTTGAATTTCTTCATATTTTATCGGATAAGAAATGGTTCCTGTAATGATTCTTACTGGTTTTAGAAGGATACGTCTGTTGTGAGATGACAAATTATAAAGATTAGGAATCTTTGAAAGTTTTAAACGAAATACATGCCATCAAAACTATATTCGCACCTAGATGCAGGTTGTTTTCTTGCTTGATTCAACTTTATCATTCTTTGGATTGAAATATAGTTTTGAATCTCGTCTTGAAACAGTGTTGAGTCGAAACAAGAAAAAGTTTTCAAGACAAATAATTTAAAATAACTAGCTATGTCATTAGTACTATACAATTTGCTTTTTTCTGCTTAGTTTAGCCATGTGAATTTGAAAGTCAAAACATTTCCAATTATTCATTCACAGTTACTGAATGTATTGTGTTTAATATACAAACATAGCAATTAAATGTTTCGTGATGTTTCTACGTGTTGTATGGGTTAATGTTTGAGCAGTTCAGTTTTTTGGTCCTCTTTTGACATAAGATGTGAACATTTTTGTGCCAATGTGCTATAGTTTTATTGCGTTTCTTTTCAATGTTTTGGTGATTGACCAAAATCAGCCAAAGATTCTGTTTCACAACTACATCATGTACTTGACATAGATGTAGTTCCTAGTTTATGATTCTGATCAGCAGCTAGTCATTTATGTTGAGATAGCAGCATATCATTTTTGCTGATTATTAACGACATTGGACCCTTGAAAATGCTTGCGACAGACATGTTTTGCATTCTCAAAGTTGAATGTTGGTCAATGTTTCCTCTTATATTTAAAAAGTAAAAGGCGACTAAAGAAGGGGGAGCGGTTCTGTGCAGGCTCCCTTGCACAGAACAGGACTGTATGTAGTCTTTGACACACGATCGCTAAACTACACAACAAAAATAAATCTAATTTTTAAAGTCTGCGTGGACTGAAAAAAGTTGCTTGCGCACTTTTCCAAAGTCTTTTCACTCCTGTGCGACTTTTCTGGACACTTTTTTATGTCCAAATGTCCATAGTATGAATCATCGTGTATGATCTTTCAAACTGGTGGGGGAGTGCTGACAGAGATTTTGGATAGCTTTCTTAGCAGTTATTGGTTTCAGCACCACTTGAAGCTACGCTACTTGGTATCTTCCGTCCTCAACTCAATGTCGCGTGGGTGTGTACGGAGAAGTCAACGAAAGTAGGCTGACTTTTGCAGGCAACCACATTAGTGGGTACAGTAACAGTTCTATATGGAGGCCAATCCCCAGTTTGATGTTGTCTTCCCCAGTTTGAAATAGTTGGCGTACGTTTTTCGAATTTTTGAGGGGAAAAGTGGGAGGAAAAATGTGGGAGGAAAAAATGGACGTTGAGTGTTAGGAATGGCTTAAAAATTTCTGTCAGCAACCCCCGCCCGGTTGTGAGTTCTGCACGAGAGGGAAAAAGTGTCCGTTAGCACTAGCCGGGTCATGACGAGCAAAAATTGTGGCGGCACGCTGGCTTCCCCGTTTAAAATTCTTGCAGCTCTGAGTGGGTGACGTGAATAATGTTTTTAATTGGAAAGATCAATTTTTAATTGGAAACATTGATCAACTTACAGCTACCTGTATTATCTCAAATTACTAAAACCGAATACTGTAAACATTAAATTTTCACGTGCACGTCATTTTGGCAAATTTTGCGAATAGGGAAAATTCGTCTAAATTACATGTCACAAAATAAAGCTGCAGACGCTATAATGGGCAGTCCTGAAGTCAAGTGCAGTATAATTTCAGAGAGCAAAACAGTCCAAATAATATGCAGCAAAAATTTCATGTTTTACAGTTCACCCCGTATCACGGGTAATTGTTCAAAATTTAAAATAATTCATTGCAATGCATCAGTTAGTGTTTGCTATCTAACGAATAACTTATCGCTAGTAATTCTTTGTGGACTTTCACACACGCAACATTTTCAGATTTTAATTGAACATTTGCGTAGTGTTTATTTCTCTATTACAATGATCTCAATAAATTTGGCCTGCAAATCCTCATCAAAAAGTATCTAGCATATTTCAAGTAAATAATGTATCCTGCGTCAGCTATCAAACTCATGTTTACAAATTCTGTCCATGTCTATCCATTAATACTGCACCTTATGATGAAAAATGATCAGTGGAAAATATATATTAATCTACCTAGATTTATTGATTAATAAACAACAGATATTTTTTTATGATAGTTTTCAAATGTATTGCTTTGTAGTTGTCTAAGAATTGACACATTATGATGACTTACAGAAAAATCAAGATAAAATGCATTAAATAGCCGGACTAAATGTCCAAAAACAGGAAGCATGTTGACAATAAGGTTAAAAACGGTTCTTCGATATTTTCATATCACCTACTTTAAATAACATTTTGGTGTAGGTGTGTTGTCTGTAGTGTGTGCTATCTTCTTATTTTATAAGCTGTCAAAGTTAAGACTCTAACATTTTTATCGAAAATGGAATATTGTTCAATTCTACAATAAAACGCGACCTACGGTTTCTTATTGACTAATATTTTTATTATACTTGGTTTTGTGTGTTGCAGTGATTTTATTTTTAAAAGAATTTTTGCCAATTTTGGCAATAGTCAATTCAAAGAAGAAATTGGCATAATTGAAATTATGTTAATTCTTTATTCTTTCACATCAGAAGAAGTATGTTATGACAAATTGTCACAATGTTACAGCAAATCTATGTACATTCTGTTGTTGTTGTTGTTGTTATAACCCCCTGCGGCTCCCCAGTAAGGTGTTATAACAACAACAACAGCATCAGAATGTATATATAGACAGAACTTAGATTAGGCAATATGTTTGCACAATCTCTTTGTGTCTGCTGTGGGTATTTTGTATTTTTTCAAAAGAATGTTATTTTAATTTATACATCTTTTCCAAAATCATTACAAATTAATTTCTTTGAAAATGATAGGAGAGGAATAATAAAATGAAGTTTTGTTTTTTTAGACGACCCTACTTCATTCAAAACATTCTAAATTTTCTGGAAACAAAAATATCATAATATCTATTATGTTATGCCCATTGAGTGCATTTTTAGGGTTTACGTTCTGAAAATATTTGAATGCTATGTGAAGCTCCGTTTTGAAAATTAGCAAAGTAATTGTACAATCATTTAGAATATCAATTTATCAATTTTGTCTAGTATCATAGTTGTGTTGGTGAACAGATTGCGTCCTGTTACAATTATAGTTCATGAAGTGTGCAGATAAGTTTCCTCGCAATTTTGTGCCGTCGAGTAATTTGTAATTATAAGTTTTTACTTAAATACGACTGAGCATAATAATTTTTGCGGGACCATTGAGTAAAGTATTGTCATGATTAAACGGTGTAATTGGTTGATATTATGTGTGAAGCTTGTTCACCATAGCCTATACGTTGTTGCATACCAATCGATTAAAAAAACAAATATAATTTAAAGAGTTAATAATAAGCAGGCATTAATAATTAACAGGGATAAATTTAGTAGGAGTAGTACTCCAAACATGACGTTTTTTGAAACTCTACTCGGATTTAGAAATGGGTAGGAGTAGCATTGGTTGTAAAAATGGACGATGGTGGAGTAGGGCTACTCGCTTTTTGGAATCTTGTGGCGTAAGTAGTAGTTACAGCTGTAATATTACAGCTGCCTCCAGAAAGGCAGGAAAAAGAAAAAGCACTGTTAAGCAGGGCTTTGAAAATCAAGCTGTAGGCCTATTGTTAAAAAATGACCAATTAATTCTTATCACCCCCCATCCGCCCCGCTCATGAGTAGGCCTATTCCTTTTCGAAAGGCATAAGAGTAGGACTACTCCTGTTTTATAAGCAGCAGGAGTAACGCTACTCCTATGTTGTAAGGGCTAAACTGAACTCTGCACATTAATCCTGAGTGCAGCAGAATAGAATCAGCCTTTACGGTATTAGTGTCAAGAACATTAGGCCTATGACGTCATGGCGCTCTGCGACCCATCTGAGAGGTCCCCGCGATCCACTTGAGGGTCGCGACCCACAGTTTGAAAACCACTGCCCTAGAGATTCTAAAGCTCCTTCTAGCCTATAGTATTATAGGCTATATTATTAGGGCTTTCAGCCTTCAGGCCTCAGTAGGTTATTTTTCATGGACATCTGCACACATTTTTATGAATTCAAGGATAAAGTTTTAAAGGTTAGGCTAAACGTTTCACAATGAGATTAGAGCGCTGCAGCCTGCGGGGCAAAGAAAGCGATGAACGGCGATAATGCCTATATTGGGTCATTTCAAGTCCACGGTGTTACGATTGAGTTAGAGTTGAGTTAACGATCGACAAGTCATATTCACATTCATATTTACTTTCAGAATAGCATTATAATGTCAAAATAGACAGACAACAGGCAAAATGTTGAATATAAATGTGAATCTAACTTGCCAAACGTTAATTCAACTCTAACTCAATCGTAACACCGTGAACTTGAAATGACCCATTGTATGGTTGTAATTTGTACCCGAGTGGAGTTGAAACATAAAATGTATTGATTGACACCCGCGTTGATCGTTGAATTGTGTTGATTGGCTTTCGCGGTTTCGTGATGAAGAGACAAAATTACACTATTTGAATGTTTGACCATCAAAAGTTAGCGAAAATGCATGTTATGAAAGAAGAGCGGGGGATTTTCATCTGATGACCGTGAAGAAGTGCCTTTAGAAATTGTTTCATCATAGTTGAAGAGGCGGTATTTATAATTTTCATCATTATTTTAACACTGGGAATATTTTTTACTTGGCTGTTATGGGCAGAGTTTAGTTTAGCCCTCACAAAATATGAGTAGCGTTCATTTTTCTGAGTAATGCTACACCTACCCATTTCTAAATCCGAGTAGAGTTTCAAAAACATCGTTTTTAGAAAACTACTCCCACTAAACCTAATCCGGGCTATGGGGTCAAACCGTATTGACACAACCCGATTATCACATTGCAGGTTGCGATTAGTTTATATATCCTACAAATTAGCGTAGGCCTATGCATTTTTGATTTTATTAAAGTTGAGAGCATGAAAGTTTTCATATCCGTCATCAGAGCCGTATGGCTAGGTTAATGCTACGCTGCAGGCCAGCCAGGCTTAGCCTACATGTCATCGTGATGTAGGGCCTAAGCCTATATAGGCTATAGTAATCCAATATACATGTGTGCGCTGTACACTATTGTCTAAAAAAAGACCAAATGAGAAATCGAACCCGATTTGTGCAAATATTTGATTCACCTCCCGTTCATCTGTATAATTATAAGCCTAAACGGTTTTTGGGAATGACTTTTTGGGCTTAAGACAACCACCCCCAAAACAGACCACACACCTCTGCCCCAATGCCCATTGCAAATTTTCCACAGCTTGAGTAAAACAGCCAGCCAAGTTCAACACTCACGCCTCTGCAATGTTCAGTTGCTAACTGCAACACTGACGGCTAGTTGCTCGACCTCGATTTGAAAATGTGCTAAATCGCGCATTACCCAAACTGCGGTTTGAGCTAAACTGCAGTTTTTTTTTATTTGTGAGTCGTTCGACAATTTTCCTCGGCTTAAGTGCGAATTAGCAAATGTACACAAATATTGCTGCACTCCGGTCTATATTAGCGTTTCGGAAGACCATAATCGTGTTAATACGTTTCAAAAGGGGTGAATGTTCAATAATATTTGGAAAATTTGAATCCTGACACGTAACTGACTTTTCATTGTTTTGGCTGTTAAATCGCACTTAAATTGCAGAAATGTGCGATTAAAAAAATTAATTCGCAGATTGCTAATTCGCACATTAAATCGCGGTTGAGCAACAGAAAATGTAGTTAAATCCGACTACGGCACTAAATCGCACTAAAATGGAGGTCGAGCAACTATCCGTGAGTCTCCCGTCTTACATTCACGTGATTCACTCAACCGAGACCGCGCCACAGGCGTTTTGATACAGCCACGACGAACCTTAGATGATAAGCGGAGCGTGAAGAGTTAATAAATCAGATTGCATGCAACCAGCTTGCTTGGCCCGTACAATAGGCTTACTCGTCGGCTGTAGCCGTATAGTATAATGCCTACAACCTACACACACATAGCTATGCACGGCACCATTTTTTCTGCCCATGCTAAATAATAATGAAGCACATAGGTCCTAGTGCATGATTTTATTGGACTTGCTAGCGGGGATGTTCACAGTTCAGTGTCCAGCAAGGTTTGCCGTATTTGTAAATGGTGTACGATAATGTTAGCCTATGCTTTGTCTACAGAGCAGCAGTTGTGGCTGATCTCGTGTCCCGCTCAGTAAAGTGGCGAGGATAAAGTTTGGCAGTGCTACATGTACACTCAGCGGCTAGTAATTCGCTGGAGAACATGACTATATATTTATTGCGTCCTCGCGTGATTTGAAGAATAGTTTCTGAAAAACATTTTGCAAAAAATGCGTGAGAAAGTTTGTGAAACGTTGGTGATGCGATTCTTCCACATTCTTATTGATCCTGCTTGCTCAGGAATTGCTAGAATAGGCGTGAAAAACATAACCTACTGTTTGAGTTTTTTCTGACTAGGATTTAGCGGCCGAAGTGAACAACCGTAGCCTTGAAAAGGAAAAAATCACTAATCGATCGTTAACTGCGATTTTGATCATATATTTGCCAGAGCAGTCTGTAACTGAATTGGGGTCGAGAAATTTCATTGATTTCTTGTCCGAGATCTATCGAAATTAAATGTATTTCGATAGATTACTTAAGGTCCCAGACTGCAGACTTACGAATAAATTCATTGCGGTTTACAAGTGTACTATATAATATAAGCCTACGGACTGGACGAAAATTTATGAAAACAGTTCGCTGCTTACCTTACCGTGTCTGTATGATTTCAGGCAAGCAGATTTCATTAAAGGCAGAAGGCCCATAGTTTGAAAATCAATTCGGTTAGAAGTTAGCACTAACAAAATTGTAAAAAAAACTGCCAACAGTAATGCAAGGGATGAACTAAAAACTTCAACTCTTGGTGACAATCTCTTGAAGAAACAAACAGCAGAAGCAGTCGCAGTTATACACGTCGTGTTTACACTAACAGATCTCTGGATTAAACGTCATCATGTCGACAGCGGTGGAAAGACCCGTCAGTGTGATAAGTGACGGAGACACGGCCGACTTGGGCGAGTCGCTTTCTCACAATGATTCAACGCAAAATCTGCAAAATCTCGGACGCGAGTCCCTCCGCTCCACAAAATCCCTATCCGTCTTCCTTAACCCAAACGCCTCGCTGGCCATGCCGCGATCGGAGGAACTGACGTACAACATGTACGAACAAATAAGCTACGATACTAATCCTTCTTCAAATAACAGTAACAACAGCACTGCTAAGAGAAGTCAATCGAAAAATATCGGAAGCGGAAAAAGAAGCTCGAAGCTAGAATCCTCTGGAGATGCTTCGACGTCGGACAAACAAGAAGGTGGGAGTTCAATTGAAAACTTCAAAGGTCTCTTCAAGTCTGGAAGTAAGAAACAAGGGGTGTTCAAGTTTAATAGTGCATCGCCTCGTAACGCGCGAGAAGTTGTAACTTCACCAACGCTGCACGACGAAGAATTTAAATCCAGCTTGGCGAACACTCTCAGCAGACGAACAAGGCCCTCCGATACGGATTCCATTAAATCTGGCAGTTCCGTCGGTAAATTTTCTCAATCAGAATTAATCAGTGAGAAGATCGTCAGAGCGGATTCCAGAGGCACTCTCGCATCGTCAGCAAAAAGTTTTGCATCCTCCGCGAATGGTGCATCGAATGAGAACATCGAATTTAAGTCGTTGGATAACGGCATGAAAGAAACCGTTGTAACCACCTCGATCGAAGCTGCTACGAAAACAAATAATGGATCGTCATCGTCGACCGCGAGTGCATCGCAAAATGCGACGCTATTCAAGAAATCAAGCGATACGTCAGTTGCATCAGTTAGCAAGCCTAAGATGGCGCGCCTGTTTGGTGCAGGCGCCGAGCCAGAGGCATCAAGCAGCGCCCCGGCCACACTGGCGCGGACCCGAAAAATTCTATCGCGAACCGGTAGCGGGATGTCGAGCGAATCCGAGGAAAGCAGCCGCGCGAACAGCCTGCCGAGAAATCAAAAACCGACTGAAGAGATCATGAGCGGCACTAGCACACCAACGCCCATCCATGAGGTGATCACGGAGGGAACTGTAAGCAGACTCGCGAAGGAGCTTTTCAGAAATGTTTCCCTGACGGGCGGATCGCTCAGCTCTCCGTCAATGTCCTCCGTGTCGTCGATGGAGCGCAGAAACAAACAGTTTGCGTCGCAATCCAGCCTCGCTGAATTGAAGGAAGACGTGAGCAAAAAGCACAAATTTCAAGTTGAAGGTATTGATAAGAATGCAGAAGTGAAACAGGAGACAACGCCTACTGCTACAATGTTGCCAAATAAGAAGGAAATGCTCCAGAGAACGATGAGCAACACATCTTCGCAGAGAGACGAAGGTGATAGCGGAAAGCCAACTCAAAGTGCTTTCAATGCAGAGCTAGCGGCGGAAATCAAGAGAAGATTGTCGAGTTCAAATTCTGTATCCAGTGAAAATATAAGAAACGAGGAGCAAGTAGGTCTAGACAGTTCAAAATCACTAGCCAAAGAACCGTCTATAGTAAGCAAGAATTCTTCTAGTGATGATAATGCCAAAAAATTTATTCACGAAGAATCGATCAAAAACGAAACGGTTTCAAATTCAACGACGGTGAAATCTAGGCTATCCGACGTGAACATGAACTCCATTGACAAACGTAAGTTTGATGTTCCCGAGCCAAAAGCAGAAGGTGCTGATTTATTTGCGGCTATAAGGGCCAGAATGAGACATGTCGAAAGGCCTGAGGAATCAACAAATGAAAGCTTACAGAATGAACAAGCTGACGATCCAGAAAAGACGCCAACACCATCACGGAGAGCAAGTGATGTGGTCAATACCTCAGGTTTGATATCAAATAATCATTCTGCTCTGACTTCTGCCAAAGATGCGGACGTAAAGCTAGAAACTGAGCATACACTTGAACCAGCTGGATCTACACAGCACCTAGCGAAGGAATCCAGTGAAAGGGGAAGCATTAAAATTAACCGCACTGCCGCTGTCCCAGAGTTGCGCTCCAATGGACCACCCAGTAGCGCCATCTCCAGCGCGTCCAATTCCTTCAAAAGCGCCGGTTATGCCAGGGATATCTCGGACGATCATCGCGACTCGGCGTCAGAAAGGGGACGGATGACCCCGAGCGGGCGAGAGAAAATGGCGCGCAACCAACAGCCGTTGACGGTAGAGGTGGGACAGCCTTCCACGTTCAGCTCGTCGGCAGACAACACGCCGCCTGATCGCTACCAGGCCTTGAACAGACGTCCGCCCACGGTCGAGAGCGACTCGACTCTGACGGGCGATAGCGATCATTACTCGAGACGCAACGCGAAGATAAACCCGCGAGAAAAGATGCGTCGGGATAGGTCACTTGACGACGAAGACGTTCGCGGTGACCCGGTGCAAGTCACGCGTGGGATTCTGTACGAACCAAAGAAGCATAACGATTCTCATTCTGAATCTGATCATGATCGATCTTCCCCATATCAGGGACGCGGCCAGCGAGTGAATCCAAGAGATAAAATGCATAGAGATGAGTCGGAAGCTGAGGAAACACACCAGGAGTTTAGGTCTAAAGTTGTTCCAATACTGGCTAAGCCCGGTGATGGATACAAAGCAACAGTTGATTCTACCAGAGCGAATCAATCTTCTCCGTATCAGGGACGCTGCCAACGCATAAATCCCAGGGACAAGATGAAAAGAGATGGTTCTGGAATGGAATCCGAAGACAGCGAGGCACATCACCTTGAATATTATGCCAAAGTTGATCCCGCTAATTCCACATCAAGATCTGAATCGCATATAAATCACATGCCTAACGATCTGAACGACAGACCGGGTTCAGAAACAAGAAAATATGGATCAAGTGAAGAAACAAGACCAAAGGTTAGAATGTCAGAAAAACAAGTGACATATTCTGACGCCAGCGATCATGAATATCCAAACTCGAGACGTTACATTCCTGAAGAAAAGCGACTACTGAATGGTTTTGCCTCAGACACTGACAAAAACCAGAATGGATATGCCAATGATGACCGGCAAGAAAATTACAAGGGATCCGACAGAAGGAGGATTACTGACGATGTGCCAATGTCAATTAGTGGGGATGTAAATGATCGTGAAGCACCAACGTCGACACAATTCTATCACAAAGATGAACCACGACGCAACGGTATAACTTCTGGCAGAGAAAGAAATAATGTAGAACAAGAAAGGACAACACGTTTCATTACCAGCAGCCATGACGAGCCTTCATCAGGCAACTACAGATATCAACGAACTAGGCTTACCAGCGACGAACCGATGTCGTCGGAAGGCTACGCGCTAAATCGCAGCGAGAGTCCGAGGAGGCAACAGCGGCGATCTCGAACGCGATCTCGCGGCGATCGCGGCTTCTTTTCCGACTCGGAGGAGCCTGGGTACGAAGGACTGCGCAGGTCTGGCGCCGCTCGCCACGTATCGAAAGTTTACGTCGACAGCGAAACCGATGAGGTCTCGATGTATAGCGAACCGGTGATGGTGTCTCCGCGCCGCAGTCGGTCCGTGACGTCACCCAGAGTGACGCACGCAAGAGTGCTGTCGCCCAGGATAACGTCCCCGACCAGAGTGACGCCGGTCGCTGTCAACTTCAGCCATTCGATGCGCGAGACGCCGTCAGTGGCTGGTGTCATCAGCATCAACAACCGAAGCCAGAGCGTTCAAGGGTATACGCAGTCGACTTCCGGCGATCAACAGGTGACTGGTATTATCAGGGTTTCGTCTCCCAGAGGAACACAGGGAGTGCTTTCAGTGTCACCTCGCGCAACGCCGGTGACTGGAATAATCAATGTTACACAACCTCCGTCTCAAGCAGCGTACAGGACGATGTCGAATGGTAGTACATCAGGTTTCAATGGCGTGCAACGCAGCTTGTCCCCATACCCAAACAATGGAATGGGTTACGGATATGACGGCAACATGGGCATTCAAAGCACGGTGCGAATCATGACTCAAGAATCGCAAGATATAGATATCGCGGGAATCGATCCTGAGCTGAGAGACGCGAAGAAGGCTGGAAATATGTACCACATCACGATGAATCTTAAGCCGGCGCTGCTTAGTCGATCGCAGAGTAGAATGCTCAGTCCTTCGCGAACGCCAGTGCCCTTCGCGACAATGGCGATGCGCTCGAACAGCATAGCGTCGCCGCATCCGGAGCAGAACATTTTCTCCGAGGACGATGGGGTGCTTGTGCGATCGTTTAGTGTTACTAGTCCGCCAGTTCAATTTGGCTACAGCAGTCCCTTCCCCAGACAGACAACTGATTTGAGGCCGCAACAAAGTGTTGTCAGTCGAGTAGATACTGACGTCGGTTTTAACCTTCAGCTGAAAAATTTGTCCTCAGCTCCAAATGGTGCCGAAAGAGCTCAACTACAGACCGTGCAGAACGACCGATACGTAATCAAACAAGTCGATGACACAAAGAAGGTAAGGAATGCTCAACCTCGATATGTGCTAGGAAGCGTGAGCGAATCGCAGCACAGACAAAAGAAAGAGCAAGTACCAACTGTCATCAGGGGTAGCTATCTCATTAAGAATTCCATAGACACAACGACGCCGGCCAAAGTCTACGACTTTGTTGAAGAAGACGACACCGCTGAATCTATCATCGAGAGCAACGTCAACATTTTTCACGGAAGATATTTGCAGAGCAAAGAAAATCCTATGTATTTCAGCGATCATGAGCAGTCCAAGTTTGAGCCCCCGCGAACGAAGCGTCTGATGAAGCGAGAATCAAGAGAGCAGGAGAGGAGCGGCAGAACTGAGAATATATTGACTAGAAAGTATTCCGATGACATTGACGGTGACGCAAGACGTAGCGCGGCAACGACTCAAAGCGGACCACCGAGAAGCAGAACTTCTAAGCCAGCGAATCATACCGAAAGAAGCGACTACGAAGATTCAAAACGTTCAAGAGTGTCCCACACAACGAAGCTGACGCGAAGGCATTCAGAAGAGTCGCTTCTCGACGATCGCGTGAATCCGCGGCGAATACGCGAGGAAATGACAGTGAAGTCTACCATAAGTGGCGGAGCGCGCTTCTCGGGTAGTCCTGAACGCAATGAATACGACTATGAAACACCAAGTCAACGAGTAGCAATAACTAAATCTTCAGTCCACACTAGCTACTCGGCTGTGAACGGAAATCTCGACAACCACAGCACGAGCCGAAATAATCGAGATTTAGACAGCGAAGATGGCAGAGGACTCGGTTATAACCGCACAAGTGACGTCAGCTATCACGGCGACTATCGTGACCCGGGAGTCGACGATGGCTATGACGTCACGACAAACTGGTTGAGCGTTGATGACGTCATGATGAAGTCGCGTCTGAATGGAGGCCTCTCTGTCAACGCCGACGACTACGGTGATAGTCTCGACAGAAAGATGGATCAGAGGAATACAAGGGTCACGGAGTTCATGAGCAAATCAACGCTGCAGTCTTCTGAAGGAGCAAGCCAAGGTAGTGGTGGTGGAGCGATGAAGAGCGGATGTGCACCATATGAAGATAGGGAGTTCGACACGGAAGTCCAAGTTAACAGAGGTAGTTGTGTTAGTTTTTGATCAAGTTGACAAAGGTGTTGCTACTAAGTTGTATTATGGTTACCAATGTACAATGATATGTTATCAGAATGACTTACACATTTATAATATGCTTTCTTTAGTTTTTTTACTCGATGTTGACTTATTATACTTTATGTTAACTTATTTTACTCTATGTTGACGTATTATCGTTTTCTTTGGTTTTTTCTTAAGCCTTAACTATTCTATCATTTACAAAATGAAATAGGCTCAATTATTATTGCGAAATTCACTAATTCTGTATTTGATAATATTTTATGTACGTTAATAGGAGTTTTCTTAGTTAATAAGCATCATGATAATATCCGGCTTTAATCATAATGAAGTCCTGTTTTGCACATTGGGCTGTTGGCGATAAAAATTTGCATAAGATTAGATGTATGCCATTACTCCATAATTGAGTCGTGAATGAATGCATGAACGTGCTTTCTAATGTTTTCAATGCAGTATCTATCAACTATTTTTTTGTAATGAACTTGAACAACTTCCGTTGCCGATGAGTAATGAAATTAAACTGTAGGTTTACGTGTTTACAAGGAACTTAGCAACAGCCTTCATTTTATGATTGAATTTTAACGGATTCTATTTGCGGGCCGTTAAATTAATTATTTTTATTTTCTCCAAAAACTGTATGCTACAATGAAACTTTTTTTTCTATCTGCCGACTACAGATTTTATGATTTTATACAGGGATGTTTATGTGTTTCGAATTCGACTAATATTCGTAACGCAATATGAATGTGCATTCATAGTCTATCGGAGTAATACAGGTAGGAGCAATGATGTAGTATAAATTGCTAAAGTGAAGTAGAATACTCACAAGAGATATCTTCATATCAACAATAACGTATGATTGTAAAAAAATTGTGTCAAAAACTTATTCTTAGTAGACTTAACAAACGATTGTTGGTTGCAGATTTCAATCTTTACAATCGGAAACGTGAAACATCAGACGACGGTTAGTTGCGTTCATGTTGAACTGTCTCTTCTTTGACACATAATTGACGTTGTATTAACTAACTTTTCACTGCAATGCAAATGTTCTTGACAGCTTCTAAATGAATGATCTAGTTCAAAGCAGCATGAGTTCTGAAGCTTCTTATTCCAGAATGGCTTGATGCGCTTTTGTTGCATTTCTTAAAAGTTGATAATACTGGGGCATTAATGCTGCTGCATTGTGTGTATTATGTATCTGTATGATAAGAAATATGTAGGGGAACCGGTTTAAGTTTGATTTAATAAAGTAGAGAGCATTACATTATTTGCAACGCACATATAGGCTGCTAGCGCACTCTACTGCAGATTTGCATTATGTCAAGTTACATTGCCTACAAAGCATACATGTTCATGTTTGCATCATGCCGAGTTGAAACATTCAGTTTCATATCTTTCAGGTATAAAACAGCAGATAGTTGGATTATACCTCTATCATTCTTAATTATTGATTGTCAGCCCACGATTTTCAAATATCTTTTTTCAAGTTGACCGGCGATTGACACGTCTATCTGTTGCAGTTCACTGGTAATATTTAACTGCGAGCTAGGAACTTATTAGTTCACTGCTTTCACTGGAGTCGCCCTCCGACTGAAATTGTTTGAGCCCCCTTGTTTGAGCCCTCTTGTTTGAGCCCCCCGACATTTGCCTGTGTTGCCAAATGTAGAATAGTACTATAATTGTACGATAATTTCAGCGATTTTAGACCGTCTGTGCGGCGTACGATAATTAGTGTACGATACTGGCATTTTGTACCAATTCCTTGAAGTAATTGAAGAAGTATTTTTTGGACATGTCATGTTTGTGAGCTTGAAAAATAAAATTATGAAAAGAGAAGACATACGTCAAGAATGATGCCCAAAATGAGAAATGACTGGTAAGAACGATCCAAAAAAGCGCTAAGTAAGGTTGCTGGAAATATTTTTTTGCTACCACCTACATGTACCACCCTTCCCGCTCGTGAGTTTTCTTTGAGATGAATGGAAAAGGTCCGCTTTGGTTGTTTTCAGTCGTTTTTTAGCACCTTTTAGGCAACGAAACGTACGATATCATGCTGAAAAACACTGTCATTTGTATGGCTATTTTCGCCAAAAACGTTAGTTGTCAGCGTTATGGATTAATTATTGTTTTACTAATTACGCTATTGATTAATTATTGTTTTACTAATTACGCTATTGATTAATTATTGTTTTACTAATTACGCTATTGATTAATTATTGTTT
>JAQIWG010002487.1:0-20260 GCA_034695025.1 Chamaedrilus cognettii | reverse complement strand
GTAAGGGTCACTGGATCAGATTCGCTATTTCAGCACCTGAAAAAGTGTTCATAAGGAGTTTGTCGAAGGGGTTTGGTGTAATATTAGTGTATCTTTTATTGACACCAAAGCGAGACGCTGTGGTGTAGTGGTCGAGGCGTCTGACTCCAGTCCCAGAGATCCGGGTTTAAGTCCCGGCGCTGGCAACTATGAAACCATGAGTAATAGGTCCTACAGCAAGTGTGGGTGGCTGCTGGGTTAACCCCGGACCAGATTGGTTTGTTTGGAGTAAGGAAGGGCATCCGGTGATAAAAATGCAGATCCAGCAGTTCACTCCCGGGTGCTAAAACTATGACGGATGTGAAAACATGGACATGAACAGGACTGATGACAAAAAGTGGTGGATAGTTACTTTGATGATCACCTCGTCTACCCTGTATCTTATATTTCAGATTGTTTAAATACTGATACTGCAGACCATTATGCTTTGCATGTATTAACTGAAAATGAGCATTCGGGCAAATGGCATCCATTACGATAACAGGATGGGTGTAGGAAGAGAGTGGCCTGTGTGAGCGAGCATGTCTGCCGTTGCATTGCTTTGACTCTACATGGATGCTGGTGATCAAGAACTTACTAACTTGTAGCAAGTATGATTTGAATGGAAAAGAATATTTAGTATCTAGAAAAACAAAATGTGGAATGGTTGTGAGAAAACTCTGTTGGTATGATATACCTGAGTGATATTATTATTTTACACATTTTCATCGCTTGCTGATTGTATTACAACTTTTAAATATATAGTAACTACATCTATACATGTAGTCTACGGATGCTGATGTTCAGCTTAGACCTTATGCTAATTGTGAATATCTTATCTGCTTGTAGCTATTGAAGTTTTTATTCTTTATGTATTCTATGTTAAACTGCCGAAAGGTGAATAAAAGCTTCATGTATTTGTGACATAAATTGGCAGAATGTACAGTTCAAAGCCATGTCGTGCAATTCATTAGAGGCGTGACTAGTTCAATAACTGGACACTTGTCTCGCGCATGATCGCGCCAAATGGTGCTAAAACTATTAAAAAAAAATGTGTACGGTATTGTGTTTCAAATATATGTTTAGCTTCTTAAACATTGTTTATTTTCTCTCAGTTGAGGCAGTGCTGTCAATTTTCACGAGTGCAATTATCGTATCAAATACTGAAAATTGTCATTTTCTGTCAAAAAAATCATACAAATTGTCGTTTTTTGAACCATGATATCGTACGCTTTACAGTCAATCAAACATAAAAAACACAAAAAAATATATGTATGGGCAACGAAATCGTTGAAAAACTATAATTTTTCCCCCACTTGCACTTTCAACTCCTTCTAAATTATCGTACGAAGTGCCACTATCGTACGCCAATATCACACATTGTACAGACGGTCTGAAGTCTCTGTAATTAGCGTAGAATCATCGTACATTTGGCAACACTGAGTTAAGAACAATGACAATATTCTTGACTCTTCAACAACAATTCTCCAGTTACCATTGGTCTAGACTTTAGATGCAAGTTTTTCACATTGATGCTAATAAATTTAATGTAATTTATCCATAAGTCTATGGCAACGTAAACTTTGTAATGCTGCGTGCTGCTGTTTTATTGATGCAAATTATTTTTTATCTTAGAAACCAAACGAGACGTAATGCCACTCTGACTTCAGGTTGTCAAGTCAACGCGGCTCTCACGGTAGGCGTCAACACTCCCGGGTTGACTCAACAGGGCACGGCTGGTCTATATACTGAGCCGGGCTGCTTGACTGCTTGTAAAGCAATCAGTTCCTGCTTGGTCGTCGACTTCAACACTCGCGACGGAACATGCTGGTTCGGATCCACCGCCAATCCACCGACGGTCACGAACGGCCCAGTGGATCACTACACCATCACCAGAACTAACTGTGCCGGTAAGTAGCTCAGCAGCAAATGAAGTTTGTTTGTGTTTGATAGGTTTTATAAGTTCTTGGTTGTTGTAGTAGTAGTTTTTCTTGGGGTGACTCGCTGTATGCACGAGAAGTAGTGTAGGGGACTCGGAAGACGGTGACGTTATTTCAGTTATAATTTCTATTAAATTATAAAAAGTAAGGAGGCATGAACAGGAATTGAAATAGGTGTAGAAAATTCAGGATGTCCACGATGAAGCTTCAACAGAATAGGCGCCCACAATTTATACTTCTCGGCTAAGCCGCTATGCCTGCATCGCTAGCTGCGCGCACGCGGTGCACATAGGCTACTCTACTGGTAGCTAACCTTTAAAGGTAGAGTTACATTGGGTCATCATAAGTGGGATCAGGCCATCTACCGGTAGAATTCTTCAGCGAATCCACCCGGACGACCCAGTGTATCGTTTTGCGTCGTCAGCGATGACCGGTCGTCGCTGAAGACACGTCTTCACGAATGCGATGGTTATATGATGGTCATATGCTATTTGCACGGTGGTTCATGCGACGACGGCCTGAATCTGATCTGATGATCCAATGTAACTCGCACGCGTCGTCAGTGACGCCGGTCGTCACGGACGACGGGTCATCAGGCTTTCTACCAGTAGACGACCTGACAAATCCAATGGTAGCCTACACACCATTGGATTTGTCACTAATTTGTTGCTACATGTAGTAACCAAGATCGTTTTGATTGTTTTCAAGAATGCATTTCACAAAATATGTGTAGGTTCTTACTTGCGGTCAGCATGACAATTTTTTTAAATGTGGGTTGAGTCGATTTTTAAAAGTGCTTTAACTAGATAAGTTCCCCAATTTTCGTGATTGCAATGCCATCATTATATGTCATTGTGAGTTGAATTGATCTTTTCTTTGCATCCATAGTTAAGTGTCTTGGGATTATTTTCAACATAGGCTTAATTAAGTTTGTGGACTGTTAGATTAGCGTTTCGTATATGCTGCATTTTTATTTAGATAAGTTTTTACTTAGATTTTTGAATGGTTTTGAAGCGCCTTGAGTCAAGAGCGCCCAGTTGCCAAAACAACGTGTTCTGTATTAAAGAATCGCTCACTAATCTGAATAAAGATTGACTAAACATAGATTGAGATTGGAGGTTTGGGGCTTAGGATTAAGGCCCCGTTAGGGTTAGCAGGTTAGGGTTCGAGCTGCGTTAGAGTTAGGGCTAGGGTTGGGGGCTAGGGGTTAGGGCTAGGGTTGGGGGTTAAAGATTTTAGGCTAAAATGGGCATGGCCAGCATTTGCGTGGGCATCTAGGCACGCTTGACTCGACCCACTTCTCATTAACATTGTTGATGTTTTGTTAATGTCTTTTAATTATTGAGGAGTGTTGTAATGTGGATTGTGGAGTCTATAACCGCACAAGTTTTGCATTCAGTTAAAATCGCTGCGTAGGCCTAATGGTAAGCACGTATTAAGAAAGACGTTGACAAATATAGCTTAGGTATTTTTTAGACTTTTCTGATCTGCATGCTATGTAAGATAAAAACTAGTCAATGTATTGTTTCAGGTTAACAACGAATGCGGCATGCGGAAATGGAACCATCGAGTAGCATGCATGACTGCATTAATTGTCGAATAATCATAAAGGCTTAACCTTCATTGACGTTGTCCATTCTAATCTTCTTGCAATTATGCCTTGCATGAAATCTGAATAGTCGTTTGTTATTGCATGCTTTATGATACGCTCCGATATGATGTTTTCATGGCATGTGCATGTTGATTCGCATTCAGATATTCATCCTGGCGTACTTGAAGTTGATGTCACTGTTATTTATTCATCGATAAGAGAGTGTTCTAGCCTTTGTGTTTAAGCTTGCATGCTTGGCAAATCACATTACAACACATCGTAGTGTACACTTAAATAGTATTTTTAGTGTTTTAATAATGACGCAATCTGCATAATCTAACCCAAAATTTAATGAAAATTAACTACGACTTTTTTATTTCACTGTTGTTATTGAAGATGGTTTTAATCCATGATTTGTAATTCACTTGATATAGTTTAAATTCATTTGTTTCATGTTTGTTTGTGCTCTGATTTGATAGAATAAGCGACCATGATAGACGCAAGATTAGAATTTGATGTGTGAGATTCACTAGATCGCGGTTTATATAGCCTAACTGTAGAAAGTAAAAGGTGCAGCGGCTGGCATAGGAGGATAATGCTTAAATATAATGCAACTACATTGTGTTATGTTAAACTGTTCTAGTGACGAATAAAATATCTATATAATATGTGTATTTCACTCGCGCAAAGCTTAAAATATATTTGTGAAATGTTTCGGGAGGGGTAGGATTCGTCACAATTGCACGTTTTTCACTTGCTTAAAACTCACTTTTTCTGCAACTTTATCACCAGCAGGAAACAAGCTCATTCTTTTTCTTCACGGGGTGCATACCTCTCACCATAAAAAATCACTTTGAAAAATTTAATTTTTTTTCGCTTATGCGGGTCAAAACTTAATGCCCTCCCTCCCCCCCCCCCCCCTTTCCCCCCCCCAGGCCTTCTTAGATCCACCAATGCGTATTGGTTAACAACTTGACATCCATTTAATCCAAAAACCGATTAAATCTGTTTGCTCATAGTGCATATTAATTGTGGTCTGCATTTAAATCGGGAAAGTTTCAGTCACTCTCTCAGACGAAGCTACAATGTAGCCTATCCAGGCAGAGACTTATTTAAATCATCATTGATGCAAAAAAAATATGGAGCCTCTTAATTGAAGCAAAACTTTCAGAAGAACATGCGAATTCCAGAAGCTTCAGTGAAAATAGGGGCCCTTAGCCGACCTTTCGAATGCAAATTGACGTCATGCAATGGAGAAAAACGCCTACACTTGTTATCGCTGCCTCTCACTGCGTCTTTCGAATATTAATTTTACCTCAATGGCCCGGGTTTCAAGCTAATTTTTGATAAAATATTGTCGAGGACTGAGGTACTCATTTTGGTGTAAAGTATATTCTTGCACAGGCTTATAATATGCTATACATATGTTTATAAAATGTCGTCTGAGCCGCAGGGCGCAACAGTATACGGCCTCTGGTTGCAGCTTTCTTTGCTAACCTGTCCGAACGATTTTATCTTTAAATTTTCATTCTATCTGTTATCGTGGCTTTACTCGTTTTATATTATCTAAGGTTGATCAATGGGTACGCGATTAAATAATCGAACTGATGCAGTCCTACCAATATATCCACTATTAGCCTAGAGGGTTTAATTTACATGTGGTCATTTAATAATAGCCCAGTTCTACTGAGTTGGTGCTATGCTACTTGACGAATGCCTGGTAAACAAAACAAAGATAGCCTGCATTTATTCCAGACAACGATATGAATAAAATCGTAACTACATGTATACTGCTGCTTTATTTTACTAAATGCCAGTATACTAGTAAGGGCCTGTGCTGTGTAGTGCTAGTGTAGCATTTCGCCTGTTCAGGTTTGTTTCAACCAAAAATGCATTTAAAAAGAGTTAGGCTACATGCTTGTGTATGTATGTTATGAATAATATGAATAACATAATATAGCCTACCTGGAGAATAACTTAATGTAGAAATCAATATTGAATCTTAACCTTATTAGACTTTGAACTCAAAGCTATTTTTCTGAATCCTTTAACTGGAACCCATATAGGCCAACGATAAACTGGTAAGTTACTGTATCCATGTTGAGCTTTTAACTGGAACCAATATTAGCTCATGTTAAATACATGCTAGTATAATAGGTGGTTGTCGTAGGTAACGGGCGCAACGAAAGTCTGCAACTGGTGTGTAGGCCTATCTCAAGCAACACTATCTTAGAATAGGGGCTGGTTTCTCCAACACGGATTTAATGGTGGTTCAGGATTTAGCCATATGCAAAAAGGTAGGTTAACCTGTAGCTTAGCCTGGACCATCATTAAATCCGTGTTGGAGAAACCAGCCCTAAGCCTATCTATAATATTTTGTCTTTCAATGTGCTTTTGAAATTATTTGCGCATGCCTGAAGTAATGGATGCATTGTATGCAGTTTCATAAAGTAATGATAAGCCTACTACGAGCATTGAGATCGTTGTAAATAAACTTGTAATTATAAATCCTTGTAATAGCCTATGCAGATCAGTACTACGAGTAATTAATGGACACTAATTAGCAACTATTACAAGTAAAAAATTAGTCTTAGAACTACTGTATGCAAACAAATTCAAAAAATACTATCAAAATTTAAAACTACATACATGTAGCATAGTCTACTTCAAAATAATACATTGGCCGAAATTATAGGCCATAGTGAACGTCCACAGTGAACGTCCACAGCATCGATACATTCTTCCTTATTGACACTGTGAAGAACTTTTTACCAACTATCTTCCTACCAACTAGTCCGACTGATTTGGAAGTGTTTAGAATTACGTTGAGGATATACGTGACATACGACGTGAGCATTTCCTCAACTAAATTCTGCCCCTTTGCAGCTTACTAGATAAATAAACTCAAACCTGACTCTAAATCTGAAGCTGGGCTTTTACGGCCGTATGCGATTCCTGATGCCAATCAAATAAATAATTATGTGGCACGGGGATTAGCAGCTAACGACACTTGGATGGTTAACAGACTGTAACGCATGGTTTCATAGTTGCCGGCGCGGGACTTGAACCCAGGTCTCTGGACGTTTCGTCTGATGCCTTAACCACTACATCACAGCGCCCCGTTCTGGCTGCACGAGCCTCTCTCGTTATTAATAATGTCATAAATTTGTTTTATGCAACGTTAATGTGTCTGTAATATTGCTTCAAAAACGCCAGAATCCAAGTCTACCCGTGGATTGGCGTCTCTTACAACTTCGTGGATAACCGGGGTCGCGGGATTGTCTACTCAACCATCATCTGCGTCAGGTTCAACTATATCACCAAGCTCACAGAGCCAAGTAGAAACTACGCCATTGCCAGACAGTCAAGCTTCAACCTCGCCCATATCCTCTCCCGTTGTATCTTCCACTGCTGGCCTAGCAGCCAGTACCACGTCAAGCGCAACTGTCGCGATGGTTCTTGTTTTCAATACAACCGCTTCGACAGTCATCTCTTCCACCTATGGGATCCTTTTAGCTACAAACTCATCGACGACAAGCTCTGTTGCAGCCAAACCTTTAAATACAAGCTCAATTGCTCCAAGCTTTTCGTTTAATGCGAGCAATTCAACGAAAGGCTTATTCACAACGAGTACGTCAACGTCATTCGTGCAGGAATCATATACAACTACGTCGACCCGGTCAAGTCCAACTGCAACTGGTACAACTACACTTGCTCCAACAGCTACAATCGGCAAGTTGCCTATAAAATGTCGCCTACTGTAGCATATTATTTTCATGTACCGTGGGCTACCTGTAACCTTTGTAGCATACGTCTCCGATTTGTGAAATTTTTATTTTTTTTACAAAGCGACATGTTGGGGACTAGGAATGATATTTTATTTCTTGGATATGCTTGCAACTTGCAAGGCTTTTTGTTACTGCTGAATATACTTTTTCTGCTTAGTCGTAATTCGTTCGAATAATTACCTTTATTTGAGGTGCTAATAGTTAAATGAAACCGTCAACAGCCATTCTTGCAGACAACTAGTGTCCGTCGGAACGCTTAGCCTATATTTGTATAACCTTGTGTGACACAAGGTTATAGCCTACAAATTTAAGCGTTCCGTCGGATCACTCATTCATGAACATGGAAATTTTTTGATTGGTGTGCAATTAGTTGCGTCGAGGAGTTAAATTGAGTGATCCTTTGGATCACGCAAGTATGAGGATATTTCACAGGTAAAAAATGTTGATATTAAATTTTTTGGGCAACAACTCAAATCATGTCTAACATGTGTCGATTGGCAAATAGGCTACAGTTAATTTTTGATTATAGTTACTTTTTTGTTTTCTTTTTTACATTCTCGATCAGTAATTAACGAAATACCAGAATGACGTCGCAGGAATTTGAGATCCTTGTCTCTGCACCTGTACCGTGTCTTTCGCCACGCCCACATTTGGATGTAACGTGATCTATTATTAATCTATTTGTTACATGAGCCTTGATTGGTGCATCAGATGACAGTTCTAGTTCGGACCCAACCATCGCACAATTTAGTCAGTCATTAGTCAGTGCATTTAGCAAGCCTAAGCTAATTTTGGGTGGGCGGAGTCAGGCTCCAGGATCAATTTTATTGACTGTAGGAAAGTTGTGGTAGAATCAATTGTTTTGAATGTACTTTAAACGTTATTTCCCGCTTGCAGTGAGTCCAGCGCTGCTCGGCTGCCCTGCGGTCTGGAGCCTGACGGCTGGCGCTGCCAGTTCCACGGGACGCACAGCGTGCAATGAGACCACAGAGGACAGCTGCAAGGCGTCGTGCATTGGCGCGCCGTCATGCGCGGCCGTGGACTGGGTGGGCGGCGCGGCGTCAACCAAGTGTTTCCTCGTCACGGCGCCAGGTGGCCTGCATTACTCGCCAGGTGTCAACCACTGGGACCTCGCGCGCAACTACAGCGGCAGCTGCGGCGGTGAGCGACCAACGAAAATGGAATCTGCCTCCAAGTTTTACCTGCGCCTATAGTAGTACTCTCAAGTGATACTTGTCGACAGCAATAAATAAGTTGTCGACTGCAATAAACAAGTTCTCAGCAGCAATAAATAAGTTTGTTGCCAGTATTTGTTGCTACAGAAGGTAGACTCAATTAAACTTACCTACTCCCGCGGTGTGTTTCCTATAGTCTTAACAACTGTCGCCAGTCGCGCAAGAAATGTATATATACTATGTCCCATACTCTATCCTATACCATTCATTAAAATGAACTATTTAAAAAAAAAATTCTCTGTGTAGTTCCCATTCGATGATTAGAGTATTTGATAAGAAAATATTTTTCATTGTGGTGGGTCGTCTAACATTGTGTACATTTTAGTGGGTCGCCGTGCCAGACTGTTTCACTGCTCTCAAACATGAAATTTTTACTGCATTTTCTTTTTACGGCCTTGCATCTCAGAAATTTAGCTGCACTTAATGTCAGAAGTCACCCCTTTTATCTTTATGCGTTATGTATCTTTTTATTTAGTCTCGTTGTGTATTTCAATCCCAGGTTGTAAAAGAGGTTCAACTGCATAGTTTTAGTGAAGACAACTCTAGACAAGTTGCATACAATTATTTGCATTATAATATAGCCAAGAATTAATAAAGGAAAGTATTACAACAGGAGTCTATGGATAGTTTTAGTTTCAACGTCAATATCACTCCTACTCGATTCAAAACCTTAACTAAGCATTTTGATTAAACAAACCTGTGACTATCAAACGTTACAACAAAATCACAGTAGCAGTTCTAACCAAAACAAGTTACACCAGGTCTACTTCTTAGTTACCACATTACAACAGCATACCAACAGCACACGACCTCTACGTTCAAAAGACAGGGGCCCTAATGCGAACAGGGAACAATTTCAAACAGCAATCGGTGGGAAGTGAATTTTGATATCCTACAAGCAGCCACTAGCCTACTAAAATGTCTATTAAATATAGAGAAGGTGTAAAGTTCAATATCAATGTTCATCCCTGACACTGAATTTGCGCATTTTTGAGGATTGCTCATTTAAAATTTATATGACGCTCCTTCCACAGCATGATTTTTGAGCATGTCATTGTCGAGAGTTTTATCGATTCGCAAAATTCGGCACAATTACGGGCACACGATAATTTCATGTTTTACAGTATTTACTATTGGAGCAGAATATTCAGAATGAAAGAAAGGATGAAGTATAGGCTTAGCAGCGACGATGATCAATCGTAGGAATAATCTTGGCACTCTAATTTCCATGCAAGATGAAGGAAGTTCCTTTATTGAGTTTATGCCAAGGATTATTGATTGGTTTAGGAAGATGGTTAGGGTTATTGTTAAGGTTATGGAGCTAATACCGCCTGATTTTCTCTTACCTGGTATGCAAATTCGTAAGATCCAAATTAAAAGAGCTAGAATATTGCCAGGCGCAGATTCCATTTTCGCGATCAGCCATGGCTCTCGGTGGTTAAATGTTCATTAGAGGGACATAATACATTTCATTTCATTTATGATGCACTACGGAAGGAGTCCTTGCTCCACTGAACTTGGGGAAGGAGTCCTTGCTCCACTCAACTTGGGCCTGCGCACCGCATGACAGTAGGCGCAGGATCGAGTAGAATGGAAATTCATTCATCTGTCATCTGTCATCATTCTGTCATCATCTGTCATCATTCATCTGTCATTCATCGTGCTACTCCACCGGTACGGTAGTGGACCTTGCGACTGAGAAAACAAGTTAAAAGACTCCAAGATTTCTTTTTGAATATTTTTCACCATGGAAATTTGTGCTTTTATTAAGCCATTTCCGTGGCCCCTGCAGGCCGGGGAACACAGAATTTGCCTGCAGCCCAGAGCTCCCCGAGCTTGTTGTAAAAGACGACTGAAGAAAAAGGGGAGTGGTTCTGCGCCGGCTCTCTTGCACAGAACCGGTATATAGCCTTTGTGTGTTACACATGGTCCATAAACTACCAAAAAACAAAAACAAAGGCCATTTGCAAAATTATCGACAAAAAACACAATGAGTAAAATTGCTAAGGGAGCAGGAAACCTGTTGATAACAAGAAACAGTATCATGGGCCAGGATGCATGGCTAATTGAGGCTACTAAAGCTAGTGAAGTAACTGTTATCTGCAGTCTTTGACCCTATTTGATTACAAAATGTATTTGAATGCCAGTTATCATTCTGTCTTTAATCACAATTTTCATGTTTTGTGTCTGGTTAGGTGGCTGCTTGAACACCTGGAGCACACAGCGTAACGTCAGCGCGTCTGGGGGAAGTGTAACCCTATCTGTGACGAACCCTATAGGCTGCAGAAGTGCCTGCGTTCAGCATGTGCCGTGTATTGCCGTCATCATATCCAATACTGGCAGCTGTACTCTTCTTTTCACTGTTACTGGTCAAGTTTTCACGTCCGGAGTCGATTTTTGGAATATTACTCGGTCAACGCTGATTCCGTGCGGTAATAACATCAGATTTGTTTATCAAAGGCTGAAGTTGATTAAGAAGTTGATGCTGACGTTAAAAGTGAACAATAATTATTGATACATTTCGAAATGTGAATTCATGTCAATTTTTCCCTACTTTCTTTAAAGCGTATATATTAAGGAGTCTTAATTCTGTTAAATGTTGAAATAATCAACTACGCAATCTTTACTAATTTCTACACCGTGTTTCCTGATCGAGTTCACCTCAGCCCTATAAAATATTTAAATCATTTTAACATTGTTAATGTTTCTCAGCTTTTACGTACAAAAGGAAAAAAAATTCAAGTGAAACAATTTGATATTTTGTTCACTTTAAGACTCGTTTTGAATTAATTATCGTAGATGATATCGACGTAAATGATAGTGAAACCTTCTTCTGTAATCACCGCCATAAAAGCAGTTGATATGAGATCTGATTATAATTTGTCACATTCCTCAGACTCCTGCACACACGTTTGGAACTTTATCTTCAACGCACGAGATGCTAACTCGGTTCCAAACGCTGCGCTGAGTGACGCTGACTGCAAGGCGACCTGCATCAACACCGCGTCCTGCATTGGCTATGACTTCCTGGGCGCGCTCGATACCGGCAGTTGTTTCCTCAGTCTTTCCACTCTCCAGCTGATCTCTACTCCTGGAAATGTGCACAACGAGTTAACAAGAAGCAGCTGCGGAGGTAGATCTGCTTCCTTGAAATCTGTGCGCAGGTACATCATCCATTTGTGCGTCTGCTTCTGTATAATCAAATTTAGTTAATTCTGGAATTTGTATATAAAATATATGCCATAAGTATTGGTTTGTGCTTTCATTAAGTATAATAGTTAATTAAATAATGATTTTCTATGTTAGGTAAAGTGCCATATGTAGTGGCCTATGGACTTTGGTTTTTAATTTTGTGTCGTGCGTTGTACATTTTATGGTGCTGTATAATATTGGTTGCAAAATAAAACAAAATTTAAAGATTATATTATAATAAAATCCATAATCAAAATTTTTTATGGTTCAATTTTTGTCAACAGCTAACAGTAGGCCTATAGGTTTATTCTTTTCGCATAGATGGATGCACTGGTGTGTGGACAATTGCGCCTTCTCAGTTTGTGCTGGGTGCTGCCCCCAACCCAGCGACCACAGAGACTGACTGCATGCAGGCATGCATTGCGGACCGTTCTTGTACCGGAGTAGACTTCAATATAACCACCTCGCGGTGTTCGACTGTGCAGTCCGGACAAGCTCTCAGTGCGATTCAGGATTCAACTGTCAATCACTTTGACTTATCACGGCAAACTACTTGCAGTATGTGTTTCCATTAGTTCCCATTCATCTTTATTCCTAGTCACTTTCAGAATCATAATCAACATTCAGTCACTTGCAGAATCATAAGCGACTAAAAATGATAGTGCTTGGTTTGATGTCTGTTTTTGTAAATTAAAACATCACCTCCTCTCGCCCAGAAAAATCAGAATTTAATTTTATGGCTAAAAATGTAATTAAGGACTTTTTTGTTTATTAGCCGTTACGTATCGCTGTCTTGTAATTGAGATCTTTTGCAGTCCTATTGTATATGCGTATGTGAGCAGTATCACATTAGTATGTGCTAACTTGTGCTTGACCTTGTTTCTGATTGTTGATGCAATAAATATTTTTTAATATGATCCAATACAATAATTTCATGAAAATGGTGAAACCAGAACAAGGAGATGAGTGGAAATTCCTAATTGAGCTGGGAATTCCAAATTATGATTGTCACAACTGTTACAAGATCTTGTCAAATAGACAGTTATTGCATGAATTGCATTAAGATTGGATCAACAATTTGTTTTAACTGCTACTATTTTATGCTATGATCGCGTAATAAGTATATATATTTTTGCTTTCAGAAGCGCCACCCACGTGCCCGGTCTGGCAGAACCTAACCAACACCAACTCTGTCAACAGTACTCTGTACCAGCAGTACACTACGGTGGATGCCTGCACGACGGCCTGCCTCGACGTCGTGAGGGCCTGTGTGGCCGTTGACGTCGACGTGTCCGTCAAGCCCCCCCTCTGCTACCTGCACGTTAACGCGACCGGCGTCCCCCCGGGTCCCCCCAATCTCTACAGCACCAACGGCGTCAATCAGTATCGCCTCATTGTCAGATGTCCAGCGTGAAGGGACTAAATTCCCACAGATGCTAATGACTTTTGGCTACACAAGATGGTTAATAGCGTAGCCTAAATTATATTTGACGATAAATCAATCACGCCCTAATATGAGGGAAATTTCATTAAATGAAGCACAGGTGTTCAAGACGCGCAAGACCTTAAATTTAACTCCTGGACGATAGCAATACCACGTGAATGTAAAGTTCTCCATATTAAAGCGTGATCCAACTTTTTCTCGCTCTCGTAATGATTAACTCCCAACTCGAACACAGCTACTTCATTTGAGAAGTTTCTGCCATATTGGGGTTTATTGTTAAGAAACAGAATTGCCTTCCTTATTATCTTCTTTAAAGAATTGCCTTTTTTACGTTGCGCATCGGTAACTTCACTTTCGGTTATTGTGGGATGTTTTCTTATTTAGTTTCCTAAACGAATGCGTGTTTGGCATATGCTGACTGAGTTCACAGCTCATTGGTGATGCCACTTGAGTTCGGCACCTGCAGGCTAGGATTGGAGTTCTTTAAAAATGCACTGAAATGATTTCTACTTGACAGGGTGCTGTCAAGATTTTTGTTGGTCACTGTATATTGACGCTTGTGCCATGAACTTTTCACCACGCCACCGAATCCGTGTTGCCTTGCAAGCGAGCGTGTAATAAATTGTCACTATGACTACTACTACTATAAAAGGATTGGTGACGGAACGGTTTCCATCATCTTCTGATACCTTTGCCAAGGGTTCGCGAAGTGACTCGAAAATCTTTGACGCGGCCGGGAATCGAACCGATGCACTGTCGAGCCCGTAATCCGAGCTCCGCGACTTAGACCACTAGGCCACAACGCCTTGTGGCCGAGTTATTATGCATATACAGGGTGAGTCATAAAAAAACGTGCCCCTAGCGATATCGCGATAACTTCTCCAAATTTCAATATTTTGGCCCCATTTTTTCAGGATTTGTAGCTGAGATAATTTGACACAAACTGAAATTTGCAAAAAGAAATTCGCTTTCGTTCAGAAGTTATGAAACTTTTTCGAAAAAAGTCAAAAAGTCACTTGAACCAAGGCAATGAAGCCTATTTAAAGAGCTACAGAGCTTCAGCAACCTGATTTCCTTTGTATTATTTAATGGCCCTGAACAGGGCCAATTTGCGTTAGTCGTCAATTTAAAGCTGGTGTTCGAAGTGACCGCCATTTGCTCTGACACACGTCCGAAACCTCTTGCTGAATGCAAGCACTGCGTTGTCAATCGGTTTCTGCGGCAAATCATCCCAGATCGCTTTCAGTAAGATCCGCCTTGGTCTTTGGCCTGGGTTTGTGTGCCTGGTACTTATCAAGCATTGCCCCCCACACATGATAATCAAGTGGATTTAGGTCTGTGGAGTTGGGAGGCCACTTATCCTTCTTGATGACATCCGGACAGTTCTGATCCAGCCAATCCTGTACCTGGCGGATGGTATGGGCCGGGGCGCCATCTTGTGTGAAAGATGAAGGCGGCGGGCACGACGTTGTGACAAACTTCGATCAGTACAATCATTACGCAAATCGGCCTTTTCAGGGCCACCAAATAATACATAGGAACATCAGGTCACCCAAGCTCTTGTAGCTCTTTATATAGGCTTCATTGCCTTGGTTCAAGTGACTTTTTGACTTTTTTTTCGAGAAAGTTTCAAAACTTCTGAACGGAAGCGAATTTCTTTTTGCAAATTTCAGAGTTTGTGTCAAATTATCTCAGCTGTGGGGGGCAATGCTTGATAAGTACCAGGCACACAAACCCAGGCCAAAGACCAAGCGATATCGCTAGGGGCGCGTTTTTCTATGACTCACCCTGTATACCGGGTAAATTAATAACGATAGTAAACTGTTTTCGACGCGTTATTGGTTCTGTCATTTATTTTATATTCATTAATTCAATTGAGAACATGCTTTTGTTACAATAGTTATTGTTGAATTTTGTACGTTGATTTTTTAAAGAAGTTACGCTCTGTTATCCATCTGCGGATTGATAATTCAAATGAAAGATTTCATGACATTCGTGACATTCATGTGATTTTCAGACATCTAATCAATTTTTGTGCAGAATTTCGTTTTGTCGTTTTGTCTCACGGTCCTAGGAATCTCTGGTTACGTGGAAATTATTTAATCATGTTCTATTGGAAATTGGGCAATTTTAGTGCATTAATCCTATGTGACTTCTTGTTGAGCAAATTGACTCAGCATTTGTACATTGTGAGGTTAGTATTGGAGTCTTTGCGTTTGTACTCTAGTCTCTAGACATCTCACTCTGCTTGAATTGTTGACTCGTGTTCCAATAGGCGTTCAAAAAGTAATTAAGTTTTTCGCTGAGCAAATTTGTGATCTCAATGCTTGTGTCGAAATTGTCAGACGGATCGTGTGTCAAGGTTTTTCGCAGGATTTCGTTTTTATGGGGTTGTGTAAATATGCAGGAGAGGTGCAGTAGTTATTCCGTTAAAAATTCACGAGCGCAAGGGGAGGAGGGTAAATGGTGAAAATTAGGCGGTGAGGTCTTCCTTAACAGTGCTTGCCCATTTTTGTGGCTTTAGGCACTATTAAGTGCCTAATTAAGAAGAGAATTAAATATTAGAAGCACTAGTTATGTACACCATTATTACCATTACAGTACACCATTATGCCTAGCTGGAAAAATTTGATATCGGTGAAGTTTTCTAAATTAACCGTGGTCTCCTTCAGTGCCCTTCTTAATTCGATGTTGTGGTTACGTGTCTCCGAGTCTAAGGAACAAAGCTACTTCAATAATTCTGAGCGGATGGATCTCGAGGGATAAAAATGTTAAGCGTCATTTATCAATGTCTATATGCGTCCATGCTTCGTTGGGTTTGGACACTTTTTGATATATCATGTGTGTTTGTGGACATCTGAGCAACACTCACCAAGGTTGTGCCTCTGATATTGTTGTGTCAATTAAAATAATTGTATTGTAACTGGCGATTTCTATCCGTCAGTCTTGTAGTTGTTGATTTTAGCGAAGAGACATAATAATGACATCATTTGCACCAATTTGGCTATTAGTTCTATAGACTATGACTATGTATATGATAATTATTCCAAATAACGATAGTTAGTTGGTACTACTGGACTTAATGGGCATCTGAAATCATTATAGTTCCCCGTGTCGGTCGTTCCGCCGTTCCGCGAAGGTGGGTGGAAGCAAAATAGGTCGGGTGGAAGGTGTCTGCACACCGTTTGAAGTGCGCATGTGCGGCTTATACATAGAGACGTCACCATAGTTCAAACGCGAAAGAGCTACATGGTAGGCCTACTGCGTAGGATCTAATTATATTTATTTTCATCGTGTCAAATAATTAGCCTAGGCCTATTAGTTGCCATCTCAAGCTAAATCCTAAAATACTCCGCCTCCTACGGGAATAGAACACCCATTTTTAGCATCATGGGCCAGCGTCTTATCAACTGATTTATTATGCTCATTTGGTATTTGCACGGCTAATTTTGTTGTTATTCCAACATCAACATTTAGAATTTTTCTTACAATATAAATGCTTAATAACTTGACTCAATTCTACCAAAAATTGAGAATACAGGCCTCTCGTTACAAATTATAATTGTAGTATTTTACTTGACTCAATAAGATAAGGCATGTTAATTAAGAATTTAAGACCTTCAGAGAGCTGCGGCACATCCGACCTATACTCGATAGTGGAGTAGCAAACACCATCGCTTGCAGCATCGTCAGCACCAGGCTCGACTACTGCAACTCGCTGCTCTACGGTACCAAGGTTTCAAACATCAGGAAGCTGCAGCGCGTACAGAACTCACTGGCCCGAGTCGTGGCGCGTTCGAACTTGCGTGAATATATAACACCGGTGCTCAAGGACCTGCACTGGCTCCCCGTCAAGCAGCGAATTGACTACAAGATCGCGCTCGTCACACACAAAGTTCTGACGACCGGTCAACCATACCGACCGGACTCAAGTCAACCGCCGGACAACGGACCTTCACCAGCGCGTCGGAGGTCGTGTCGAACCATCTACAGGAGGACATCAGATCGGCTAAGTCCCTCTTCTCCTTTAAATCCAGGCTTAAAACTCATTTTTTTAAATCCGCTTTGTATGTAGTCTGCTGCACTTCTCCCGCACCTACGATTCAAGCAAATGATGTTTTTTCATCTCCGTTTGCATGACGTATTTTTGGTGCGTTAAAAGTGCAATATACATACATGCATACCTTTAAAATGCAAAGAAAATAGGTACGACTGGCGCGGCCACACGAATGCTTAAACTTGCAGAAACCTATCAGACGATCGATATGCAATTTGGCAATCGGCGCGAAATTTAAAACAGCGCAATCGTTGCATTACGACGCTAGAACTGCCGAAGAGCTTCACTACAATCCAGGACCTTTAGAATATGGACTAAGATAAGACTAATAAGAAATTGTTCAGTATGGGTAGCCTAAATCTAATTGAATTAACTAAGAATTACCTAGTCGATGCAGCCTATAACAGCTTACATCACTATAGCTACAGTTACGGTAGCTTAAGCCTATATCTATAAGCAAGCACTTCCGCGCAAGGACAGTTACCCCAGCAAGCCGGGAAACAAAGAATAGACTTGCAGCCCAGAGCTCTCCGGGGTAGTTGTAAAAGGCGACTAAAGAAGGAGGAGCGGTTTTGTGGTCTATGTGTTTATTTCACAAAACCCTTCCGTAAAAGTCTTCGTTACCACACACGGTCCTTAAAAAGAAAGACAAGCATAAAGAAGGATCCGGGGGGGGGGGGGTGGGAGGGGGGATGCATGATCCACCCCCCACCAGCATAAAAATGCCTTTCTGCTGTAGAAAAATTGTTGATAAAACAACGGGAGATGGAACAATGAACAGTAAAGCAGGAAATGCAAATTTGAGCTGAAAGCTAAATTTAATCCTGATTTGACAACCCTGATTCTAACCCTGATTTAAACTTGAAAATTGAAATTCTCACGTTCAAAGTTAATTCCATATGGTCAAAATCAAGATAAATGCAAAATAATGCCAAAATGGCAAATGGTATAGGCCCTTGGTTTAAAAAAATTAAGTGAATTATGAAGATCTTCTTTATAGATTAGGGCCATTAGGCCCAAATGGTTTAGGCCATATTAGTCGGTTGGTGATCTCTCTTATCTACACAGCAGTAATAATGCTCTAAAAATAAGATCATTTTGAAGATCTTAAGAGGACCAGTTGACTAGCAGCAACAGTAGAGACAAAGGAATAGGCCCAGTAGCGCAAAGCAAGTTTCTAAACACCATGCAGATGATGCTGTGCACTAATATTAGGCTAAGGAGCAACAGATCTGAAGGATCAGGAAACCACAGTGGAAGGGTACGTGACAGGTACATTGGATCTGAGAAACAAATATTAACTTACAGCAGAGGGGTGGCATGTGTTTGAATATTTGTATCCTACTAAAGACGATGGACTCTTAACTTGAAGTTAACTAAATTAACTTAAATTAATATTGGTAGGCCTACATGTATCTACATGTATCGGTGGGCTTAGGCCTACATGTACGTAAGCACAATCTGTTGACCCTAACTGAGACAAACCTCAAATAAGGCCAAATAAAATGTGACACGAAAGCTTGATATCGTTGGAATCAGCGGCTTGGATCGAGTTAAGGTTTGAGTTTTAAAATTCATGCCATTGCTACTGTAGGCCTAACAGTTTTTGAATTTAACCGAAAGTTTATGATCGTAGTAATAACAACGTTCGGCTTACTGTGTATAAAATTTGATCGGCATTAAAATGCTCATTTTAAAACTTCTCATTTCGCGTTCCTACTTTCGCGCCCAGGGACGTTTAGCCTACAGAGATGAGTGGGTCTGCTTATAATTCATTTCGTGAAGATAGGCCTGTTTTGTGACTAACTTGTCATATTAGGCTATTAATAGTTATTTGGTACAGTGCAATGTTTTTATTAAATAAAACTTCAGTTTCATTCTCAAGCCCCGGCCTTGGACAATGTCCAATAACAAATCAAATTCTTGCAACCATGTAGCCTAAGCAAGATTAAAAATATTTATCCACCCTATAGTGTGAAGGTGACAGTTGTACAACGGTTTATATTAACCCATCAATGCATGACTTTTTTTTTCAACTAATTTTATGTTTTATTTTGTGTATTTGGGTTCATAAATCACTGCAAATTTTGTTTAAGAAATTAAAAAACATTATTTAAAAAAATTAATGCGAAATAAGTTTTGTCCTTAAAAAAGGACGCTGCGCACCATAGGGCGCATCATTTTGATATAACACGAATCATGCCAAATGTTCAATCAACAACAGGATTTATCTTCAAATCTACACTAGTTTAGCTTGACATTCTTAATTGCACACTAATCTAGTTGAGAGTCCATCATAGAGTCCATCTATCCCTGCCTTCCGGGGTTAGAATAGGTCCTGCCTTCCTTCGGGCAGGTCGTAAGAGGCGACCATGAAGGCAACCTGTTTGCAGTGGATTGCGACCCGTAAAAATGGATGACGGGATCCTGGTGGTTGAGGGGGGGGGGTGCAGTTTGCGGCTGTGCTTCCCCCAACACGTCACTTTGGCCCTGATTTCGATTAAGACGGGCGGTCGGGGTGGCCCTCCCCGATCAATCGGCTGGTCACGCCAAGCCTATAGATCTGGACCATACAATACCATAGGGTGGGTTTTTAGATCTAGAAGCGGTGGCTTTAGGGGTCAATCGAGCGAAAGGTACAAACATAGACACCAAGCCTGGGGTCAGTCTTGGTGGTGTTGACACTTTAGCCGAGTAGCGAGAGTATCACGCCGAGCAAATCCCCGGCATCAAAGAGCAAGTGAATACCGCTCTCCCTGATGTCCCCTTGTAGGACCCCACTGGAGGGTAGGGTTGTCTCGACGTCGAAAAAAACAAAACTTTATGGCGCTTTCTACTTCCCCCCGCCCACATCAAGGACCATCGATCCAAGCGCACACCACCCCTTTGTGTGCCGGCAACTCGGTTGCCAACGAGTAAGCAGACGAAGCTACCTGGCCTAGGTTCCTCATCATTGAGGCAACCAGCGCCAGCTCTGGTCTCGCGAACATTTCGC
>JAQIWG010002486.1:0-20261 GCA_034695025.1 Chamaedrilus cognettii | reverse complement strand
TGTCAATCAACGCCGCAGTGCTAAGAATCAATTGTTTTCCTTTAATAGTTCAAACGACGTATATGCAATCCAATTAACAACTAACGTGCAGATGCACTGTTCCTTTGTCTGCAAAACGAGTCGCGCTACAACTTCTCTAGTGCTGAAATAACATCAGAGGAAGTGAAACAATGAGTGGCTAACGACTGAAAAATAAACTTATCCGCCATTAAGCAGTGACACCAATCAACCATTGTGACAGAAATTTTTCACGCAGTTCTTAGCAGTCATTCCTTAACACTAGAAGGACGGACATTCCGAAACTTCTAGAAGGACCAAAGGGGTCAATTTGATCTCTAATGGTTTGGCATGCATGAAATGGATATTTTACACCTATTATTATGCTGAATTTTAAAATTACTTATGAATGCGTTAATAATCTCTGACTTTAGGATATGTTTCCCATTTTAAAAGTCCTCTCTAATTCAATTTATCAAGAGGTTTACATAGCCTATTCATATTTCGAATACCGTAGTGTGAATTGCGAGCAATGTTTAAGAACAAACACTAACATAAGAGCAATATTTTCTACGATAACACTATGATGAAAGGAATAGATTGAACAAAACTAGAAACGAAAAGTACGTGGGGCTGCTGTTTGCATAGTATCGTATGTCATAATATACTCAAGCGAGTAGGATACGTGATATTGGTGTCATCCGAGTCACTGCAGTCACAGCCAACGCAAGTGCTACGGATGAGCGCCTGTGCAGTGCAGAGCCTACAAACAGCTTTATCGCACACCGCACAGAGTCAAGTGCAGTCTTGTTGCCCTTGTATTTGGGAACCTGATATTTGCGGCGTTTTGTTTCTACAACTTGCATGTTCGCTTCATCTACCATGTCGATCATGCAAGAGATTTGCAGTAGCTCGTATGTTCGACCAGTGGCAAAAGTGGCAAAGTGGCAAAAGTGGCAACAGTGGCTCAACCCTGGTGATCATACGGTTTGCCCAACTCGTCAACGAGCTTCATGATGAATTTTCTACGTTTGTTAGAGGCTCCAGTCGTTTTCTTGTACAACATCTAGGCATTAATGGCCGCAAGGTATATTTGCGAGCCATTTGATCGACAACATCAACACAATATTTGTTAAGTTGTAGAACTATATCGTCTCAGAAATCTTCTTCGGATCAGATGCAACATCAACGGACTGATTTAATACAACGTTATGCCGAGGTGCAGTACCGTGTGGTTGGTAGCAACCACATGGTAATGAGGCCAAGCGATTCTGAAAGCAAAAATAGCTGTTATTCGTAAAAAATAGGTTTCTATTATATATATGCTTATTTTGCATTGTTTTTTAAACCCTGAGTCGAGAGTTTATTTCAACCAATTACAACGTAGGTTGACTACTGAAAAAATATTGCAGTGAAACACAAGTATAGTTGACCAGCAAGAAACGACGGGGGTTAAAATGACCCCTTCGGTCCTTGTATGTTGATGCTTATTTATCTGAAGAATTAAAGACACTCGAGACTTGAAACAACTGTACAGCCTATAGTCCCTAGGAGTCAAGAATATAATGAAATGACACACGCGCCACAATTCAGGGGGCAAAGATGTGAACACCAGAAATTAAAAAGTGTGAAAACCCCATTGGTCTTTCTAGTGTTATATAAACCTTTGTTACCAGGACACATTGAAGACATGTACATAAATAGGCCTACTCTTCATTTTCCCCGTGCATGAACGCAGGCCGATGCTAAAAGCAGCTGCCTGCTCGCACGGCCACATGTAAACCGCTGCAGGTCGGCCAACAAAATATTGACCTGCAGCCCAAAGAGCGCCCCGGGCGAGTCTTGAAAGGCGACTTAAGGGGGCGGGGGCGGTTCTGTGCTTCAATTGAAATTATCAGCAAACGTGAGTTAGCATCCATACGCATGCTGTTTCTAGTACATACAAAAACTCAATCGCAGATTAACGCAGCGACTCGATGAATGATGCTTCTATAACTATTGTATTTAGTATAACTCAATTTTTATATAAAGGTAAAATAAACACCAGGCACCAGATTAGATCTAAATAATTGGATGATGTCGATCACGATTGGCTTTTCAACTGAACTCCTAGCAATAACTCAATGGGCCACTCAGCGGCTGCAGCTGACATCGTTCCATCCATGCTGCGCGGCGCGCGCGTGCACCGCGGCGCACAGATCTCAGAGACGTCTCGCACAAATAAATTAAACTCACAGTATTTTACGCCGCCAAAACTAACAAATTTGAACACAGAACTGACGAAACAAACGTGACTTAAAAACTACACATTCTGTTGAATATTTATTTATGCTTCATAATTTTTTTTAATAAAATGATCAAACTAGATTTCAAATCAAGAAAATTAATAATTTTTATGTAGGCCTAAATACCATACGACTACAGGCAAAAAAATTATGAAATGCGAAAAAAATACCCACACAATTGAAAAATTGACTCAGTGCCTTTTCACTCCGTGGCGTATCGTGTCTCTCACAACGGAGGGCCGACTTTTACAAGAGGCAAAGGGTTTTTAAATGGGCAGGATATGTGTGTAAACGCACGCAAATGCCCGCGCGCAATTTGCCCGTGCGCACATTATGCATGTGCGCGTAGTGCATGCATCTAATATAGCACACTCTCATCTGGCACATTGTATGATCTTTGAAAGATGCTAGTAGAATTATCTACACACAACTTATAAAAACATTTAAGTTTTTTAATGATGTGGCAATTAAAAAAATCATCATATCATACACAAAATTTGGAGACATATGAAAAAGTAAAAGAGCACCGGCGCTTGCAGAATTATTTTCAGGGAGTACAAATGCAATTTTTAAATTTAGATGGTCCAGCAGTAAACAGGGGAAAATAACGAAGGGCTTAGGATTAATTTTTGGAGAGGGCTGAACATTGAGGCTCATAACTGTTCAACTCCTTCAAAAATTTCTCAAACATGGAAATAATTTATTGTCCAGCAAAAATTCACTACCGAGGAATGGTTTAGCGGAGAATTTTACCTCTAAAACGTCACATAAATACACAACAATTTTTGAATTAACAGAGTAACTTTTAGTGAAACGTCACGGGCAAGGTACATGTATGTAGGGCCTTGTAGCCCATGAATGATACGATGGCACGCAGATGCTGGTGGTTATTTAATACAAGTAGCATTATAGCGACGTGGTCATGTTGATGTTATTGTTCAAGGGATAACAGCGCCTACGTCAAAGTGGACCGCCTAACATTTTCTCACAATCAGCCGCCAGCGGCCCCTGCCGTGTACGCGGCGCTCAATTCCTCCGTGTGCGAGGAGATAGCGCTCGAGACGAGCGTCCCTGCTCCTCCTTCCGCCCTTTTCACTAGTGTGCCTAGTGTAGAATATGAAGGACTAAAGGCTACTGAGGAGCCAGACTATAGTAATCGTGACTCATTTGGTGATCCTAAGATCTCGGTTGACATTCAAATTAGTTCTGTATCGTATCTGCAGCTCGTGCCTGAATAATTGTAATAAAATTAATTTCATATAACACAATGTCTGGCATATTCTAAGCATAATTTAGAAAAAAATTACAGTTTTAAAAGTAGACCTGTACACCTACAGACGTCGCGAGAGGGTTGGAGGCGGGGGGTGGGGGGATGGTGTGGATGCCGACTATTCAGTCTCTCCCGTGCAGATTTCCTTTCAAGTTCTGCATGAAAAGAAAACGTCTCTTCTGCAGGAGCACTAAAACAGAACTTTTTGTGAGCATTACTTACTTTTTGTCTCAGAACAACAGCGTACATAGTCTATAGCTTTTGTTGTTATTTAGGCATAACGTTTTCAAGAAGCTTGTTATTTAAAATTAATGTTCATTTTCGTAAATATTGATTTCGATACTATGATGCATGCATAAGTTTAATAGAAACACTTTAGTGTACAATTTTATGTCCATAGAACAACAATGAAGATGGTAATAAGAGTTCAAACATCATTATCATTATAATCATCAAGTTTACCACGAAATAATCAATGCAAATAAGCGAGTATACACGAATGATGCGATCAAAAAGAAAGCACGGTCTGGCTGCAGGTTATTTCAATGGTTAAACAATTAGGCCTAGTTAACTTTCAAAAGGCAACAAATTAGTTCCTTCGCAGCCTAAAAATTTATAGCGAAAAAAATCGTACGGTATGCCTACTCCATATGTTTAACTTTATAGTGAATTTCGCACGAAGCGAGTGTAAAATGTTCGAATCACGCAGCGACATCATACATGTACGGAGCAGAATCCAAATGCACTCAAATTGAATATAGGCGACTAACACTACCAATATACAAACTAAAATGCGAATTAACTAAGAGATAATATTATTTTGATACGATATGCGGTGTATTTTTTTTTCCAACAGCAACACACACAGAGTATATATTCCACAAGATGCGCCTTAAAAATACTTGCATAAATAATATAGAAAAGTTCGTGCAATTTTTAAGTTTAAAGATAGGTGCTGAAATACAAATGCAGCATGTAGTTATCACTAGAGGATGCTGTAGGCAGATTAACAAAAATTAATTGTATGCAATATTATGCTAATCAGTGTAAAACGACCGCGTCTGAATTGAACTATTTAATCACGTGATCCATCTAAACCAGAGATACAATGTAGGTCCTTCTATGATGTTGTGCGAAATTAAGATCCAAATATAAAATACTCAAATTTGAAAAGATAAATGAGGCTAATTACTGTACATTACAGTTACGCTAGACCACAGCGGTATCAAGCTGTGAAGATAATGCTAAGCAACGTTCGGACTTAATGATTAGGATTTAGCACCGAAACTAGCAACGGTTGTTTGCAACGGTTGTTTAGTTGTTTTACGGCGTTGGTGTATACTGAAGATGCAAACATAGTGCAATTAGAAATTGAAAATTTGCGTTGTTATGACATAAATATACTTTTTAAAAAAATCCTTAGAGCAGTGCAGTTTCCAATTCCACAGACTGGCCCACACTGGCTAGCTTTTTGCTACTTTTCAATGACCAGAATATTTGAAGAGCAATAACTTCGCGCTGTGTAACGAAATATGATACAAATGCTTCTACATCGTAGCCCGTGTGTAATTTTGGCTGCCGTGCAAAAGTATTTGAATCACATTGTATTATGCGGTCAGTCTGGTTAATACCGTTCTGGTTAATGGCTTTTGTTAACAAGAATATCAGGAGCCTTAAATACAGTAGCCTACTGTTAAAAATAGCAAAAATGTTCTGAACATCAATATTTGTTGCAATCTAAAAGTAATTATGATGCATTTAAACTGGCTTACTTAATTATTAAATTGGTCTAAATATGTTTGTACAAATAAAAATTAATCAATTACGTTATTAATGGTGCCAAATAGACTTTCATTTTCCCAGCACATCTTTGAGCGTCACTGCCTTAGAGTGAGATTTATTTGAAGGTGATCAGGTACTCTGGATAAGACTGCGTGTCGTAGAACACGACGTACAGCGCCGGATTTGAAACGTTGTCTACGACCGAGTCATATGTTGCGTGAGCTCTGTCGGGCAGAGCTGGGGGCTCCTTCAACCCCCGCTCGCCCTGGGTGACTCTCCCCGTCAGCACGCGAGCCTGGTAGATGTAGCGAAAGCCGTCGTCGTCCGTCGGGCAATAACGGCCTTTGTCGTTGTTGATGGAGTAGCTCGAACGTACGGCGAAATATGCGCCTTCACCGAACTTTACGTCTGCATGAGTACATGTATACATTCGCTACAAGCTGAAGGGTGCTTAATTCTTAATTATCGTGCTAACAGCACGATAACTGAGAATTGAGAACCCTTCAGTCTTCTCATACATAGGCCTACCTTAAACAGGCATAGACAAAATATAAATTCATTCATTTAATAAATAACAATAATGAATAGAATAAAGTTTCACATAGCCAGGTACGCGTTTTGCGACCGCTCTCCCCGCATGCGCAGGGCGGCAGGGATGGGCCTTTGCAGTCATGGACACCCGTCCTCCACTTTATCCTATCCGTCGCATCCTCACGTCCTAATCCCATAGCTTTCATATAATTCTCAGTCAAGTCTTTCCAGATCGATTCCTGTCACCGTCTGCGTCGTGTCCCATCTACCTGATAATCCAGATATGTTCGCACCCAATCAACCAGTTCCTTTCTCAAAACATGCCCCAGCCATCTCATTCGATTTCTTTTTACCACCTCCCCCACTGCCTCCGACCCCATTCTAGATCTCATATCGGCACTACAGCGTATAGTTCATAAAAAATAATAATGACGTGATTAAATAAACAAAGTTGTTGGACAATAAGCTCCCCTACCCCACGGTTATGAGTTTGGTCGGACCACACAGTGTGCGGCATAAAAAATATACCCTAGCGAATTCGCGAAAACTCAGTCAAAATTTAAAATTCTACCTCCATATCTGCAGAGACTGTAGCTATGATTGTGTGACACAAGATCGGAAATTTTCAAGTTAAAATATCGTTGCGTTCAAAAGTTATGAAACTTCTCCCCAAAAGTCAAAAAAACATTTTTACCAACACATTATTACGCATGTGAAGAGCATTTTGATGCCTCCCGGAGATAAATTGGTAATCCTAAAGGAATCGACTGGTTAGGTCAACAACAGGCCTTCAAGTTTGATAATTTATGTGTTCGCCGCCTGTTCTGATGAATGCCTATATGGTTTTGTTTATGGGATGCTACGGCGCAAGTCAGTTAAGATCGCGTCTTGATTCGCTTTCAGCTCCACCTTTGACTTCGCCTTGGATCTGTGGGCCTGATGCTATTCAAGCATCGCCCCCATTGTCGGTGGTCAGGTAAAATAATGTGGCCAGTTAGCGACGAATTTCTGAGACTGACAAGCATCATAATGCTCTTTGCACGCGTAATAATGTTTTGGTTAAATGATTTTTTGATCTTTTTGTAGAACTTTCATAAATATTGAACGCAACGATATTTTCAATTGCAATTTTCAAATCGTGTGTAAAATTATCTTAGCTACAATCTCTGCCAAAATAAAGAATTGTTTTTTAATTTTGACTGAGTTATTGCAAATTCGCTAGGGGTATACATTTTATGCGGTACTCTGTATATTTATGGAATTCCGCCTGTTGTCTTGACATTTAGCTAATGCCCTACTTGGCCCTACTCCTGGTGAATAGTCCTCCCGGTTAGTCGCCTCCACGGTGACCGGTGTGTCATCCTCCCGGTGAGTCCTCCTCCCAGTGAGTCATCCTCCCGGTTAGTCGTCATCCCGATGAGTCATCCTCTTGGTGAGTCATCTTCCGGTGAGTAGTCCTCCCGATGAGTAGTCCTCCCGGTGAGTCGTCCTCCAGTTGAGTCGTCCTTCCAGTGAGTAGTTTCCATTGAAGCGTCCGCCCCCGTCGTCGTAATGTCCCCTGAATGACAAGCTCAAAGTTCTATATTTAAATGCAAAAAACTTGCGTGTGCTACCGTTTTTGCCGCTGTAGCTGCGGTTGAAGCCGCCTCTGTTGATGCTGGCGACACAGTCGCCTCTCGTCCCATGCCACAGTCTGCGCTCGTTGCTCGACTTTGTACCGTTGACAGCGTCCATGAGCTGTTTGCGATTGGTATACAGGTGGTACAACGTTGGATTCTGAATGCGCTCCACCTGAAACACGTCACACGGAATGAGTTCAGCGTTTAAAACTTGAATCGATTTATAAAACAAATTTTTGCATGACGCGAATTCCTGAATTAAGTAGCGAGATGCAATTCATCAAATCGAAAAAAATATTTGAAAATATGATGTCACCATTTTCAATATTCTTGCATAATTGATTTCAGTCGATGGTTATCTTATTGTTAGAGTTTAGATGTTTTTAGATTTTTTTAGATGTTTTTATACGAAAATAAATTCAATATTCATGTTCTTGTATTGGCATTTTGCTTCAATGCTGCGCCAGGCCTACTGTGGAAAAAACGTGTACGACTGTACGTTGCATAAAATCGCCCATTTCTTGCATAGTTCTCTGATGAATCGCAAAATTCGATATTTTACGCATCTGGATTTGCTTAATTTCAATTTCTAAGCTTTGCCTTCGATTTTGTCAAAGCTGAATTTTAAAATTTCAAATCCGTAGACTTGAAACCTGTTTCAAATGTCATAATTAAAAAAAAGTCAAAAAGTTATGATTTACGCTTCACATAGCGAAGTTTTCAATAACAATCGATAACATTTTCCTAAGGGCCTCTTGCTAAAACAAATGCCATTTGTTTCTAAATAGTCTCAGAGAAAACATGACGTCAGGACTTAATCAGATGGCTCTGCTTAGATCCCATATCTAATTTAACTCACCGTTATTGGCTGGTGTAATTTAGATCATCCGAGGTCATTATTAGTGCCGACGCTAGAATCCCCCGCACCCCCAGGTCGGAGGGCGGGGCACGGCGTTGAGGAGGCCCACTGATGGAAAAAGTATCAAATTAGACATGGTAATTTTGAAGAAAGTAAAGCCAAATAAGCTTTAAAACGGTTTTTATGGGGCCCATTATTGTATTGGCTTACTGCCACATCGAAGGAAGCGGAAATACTGAATTTAGACTTTCGCTGATTGCAATTTGGCTATTTTAATTTGATAGCACATATATTTAAGAGTTGTAGAGAATTTAAGAATTCAAATTATTTCAGTAGACTCAGCTGTGTGCAAGTAGCATCAACATTGGAGTATTATCCAAATTACCTTTTTATCACTAATTGATATCATCTGAAGCAGGGAAATTTGTTTAGCGCCGAGATCACTACGTCATCCAACCAATAGGCGCAATGGACACAAATCTATACTTTCTAGTTTTTACTTGAGATGTCATTTTGATTGGTTACTGAGGTATTGATGCGGGATGTAAATGTTAATTTGCCACTGAGCAACTGAACATTAAAGCTTCATAATTTACGTCTAGTCAAACAAACGGCACAATAATAGTCATCAGCGGAATCAAGGAGTTGAACTGCCTGTACCTGAACAACAGTTAAGCTCGGTTGCGCCCAGTGCTCAACCACAGTTCTAAACTCTTCATCGCCTGCCGTCAGCGGTACTGATATGAAGGTCATTTTCTCTTTCATAGGAATCCAGCTTGACGGTAACCGAATAACGTCTACAAAGAAAAAAAGGTCATATTGTATGAATGCTAAATTGACCTTGCCGCATTTTTTACATCTATTCCGTTCATGTCTATATTTTCACACGGGGCTAGTGAGCACTGTAGGAGTTAGATTTGTATGACTGGATGCTTTCCTTACGTTAATCAAAATATGAAATTGTCTGGCACGGTAGATACGAGCTTGCTATACACTTAGCCTACATAGAGGCGTGGCTGCTTTTATGTTCAGACTAGGTCTAGTCCTACATAATTCATGACGGAGGCTACGAGGGTTAGCCGACGTATTACGTCATAGCAGCTGTATGCAGCAGAACGTAACTCGTTGCCAAGGTATACAAACTCCTCCACCGACTCGACACGAATGTGACTGCAGTGCTCGATGTGCCCCTCCTGCTCCGAGATGCTGAACCTTGATTCCCAGTTCAAGACATGAGTTAGCCCATGAGTTGGACGTGTTGACCGAATTCTTGCCGTAGGGCTGGGGTACTGGCCCTGTCTGAGGGCAACAACGCTCAGGGCATAATTTAAGGGTGTAGTGCCATCAAAATTTGGAGACCATAGAGTGATATATGGAGTCCACATAGTAAAAATGTGTGGTACATACAAAAATTCATGGTTTATTCTAGGAATGACTGTTAAGAACGGCTTAAAAAATTTCTGTTAGCACCTCCCCACTTCCCCCCACCCCCCCTCCCCCGCTCACAAGTTCTCATCCAAAGCAAAGTCTGCATGTTATTGTGCTGTAGGCTAAGCCTAAGCTACTCCTTCTGCACTATATGCTAACATGTGGAGTCCATAAAACTCTTCAAATGATGCCCTGGCAGCGCCCCTTTGTCCGCATAGTCGAGGTCATCGAAGTGCTTCCCCTCACGATGCCTTTGCCAAGCCGACCGTGATTCGCGACATCAGCCAGTCAATGGTGCGGCAGAAGAGATTGGGGCGAGAACGCATGCGGGGGGGTCGCAATGTGTGTATAAAAATCATCCGCTCACTCTTATTACACTCGTTGAGGCGTGGGCGTGTACGTCTTGGACTAGCGCCAGCGGTACCATTCGGGTGCCGATTAATTTCAGCGATTTCCACAGCGCAATTCTGTCCTCAGACTCCAAGTCAAAGGCCTCCTTTAAGACGATGTACATGACGTCTAGAGGGCGCTAAAATTCCATGTGTATCTCTGCAAAAAAGCGTAGAGCGAGGATGGCATCTGCGGTACCGCGGGCAGACGTGAAATATGACTGCTGGAATCTGCGGTGCTGGCAAATGAGATTCTTGATTCTGGCCAGCAAGACGTGCGCGAAAAAATTCGTGGCACAGATGGCCGGGTAATGATGGTTTCGGTAGTCTGATATATAGCCGTTTCATTTTTGCATCGAAGTTACGATGCAATCCCGTAAGGCGCTTGATGCGTTCCGGTGCGCTCCAGACACCTTGAAAGAGTGCTTGGATGACCTTTTGACGTGGGCCCGATGGCGCACTTTAGCATCACAGTGGGAAGCCCGTTCAGACCTGCAGCCTTTCCGTTTCTCGCCGACACCGCTTAGAGCGCTGCATGAAACCTCGTCCCATCCATTTTCCGTGCCATGGCATAGGTTGGACGTCTACAATCACGGGCACACGCCCTCACGTACCCCGGCTCCACTAGGGTAGTCGGGAGTTGAGAAGACATTCATATTAGTGAAAAATAATAATTTTAAAAACAATCTTCAAAACTTAGCAAAAGAAATCTGATAACGTATGCGGGTCGGACGTTGTGTCAGCTCAATCCACTGGTGAGTCTGGCCTGTACACAATTTTGGCACACTGTCGTTTGTTAGATTGGGTCTGGTCAAATTCACGACGGGTCGAGTCGGGTCATGGGAAATGTAGACACATTGACAATGACAACTCTGACTAGCCATGTCCTAAACAATTTTCGACAATGCCTTAGTTTTCCCGCTTGCATGTAATTATCATCATCACGATGAGCATTCTGGACATTTGCAATCAATTAAAATTAATCAATCATTTAAATCAAATTAAGATAACAAATTATTTTCAAAAAATTATAATTTGGTCTCCATCGCCATCCAAAGAGGAAACGCTCTGTCGGTACTGTGCACCCTCAGTCTCGATGGACCAGTAAACTGACAGCCTTAGTGGACTATATTTAGTGGATAGCTAGTGGAATCGTATCTTATATATTTTTAACAGTCTGTATGGTAGTAATATTTTTATTTTTATTTAGCTATTACATAGGTTTTATTTCCTTATATCTGTATGTTTACAAAAAAATCTAATTAAAAGGTTACCTTGCCCAAAAAAATGTTAGTTATGCTTTCGCTTTCAGTTCAATATGCTGCAAAATGCACAACATGAAAGACATAATCTGCATCTATAAATGAGAATATATGTTTGTGTCTACATATGTGTTAAGGGGACAATGTTTAATGGAGGCAATCGGCAGGGATGTGAGTGGCCAAGCACTCCATCAAATCATAGACTGACCTATGCTGTGAAGGCTACGCAGTTGCAGACACTATAAATAGGGATGCACAATGCTGCAGCGGGATCTGGAGGATCAATGTTAGGCCTCTGTCGAAATTATAACTAGATTGAAATTATAGCTAAAACTTAATTGAAACCTTTTTGTGAATTATAACACAATTCGAAATCAAACTATGTCGAAATCGCTCGTGTCCTTCCTAACTACTACATCTAGAAGACACCTCTCCACCCTACACTAACCAGCTGCCTCTCCTCACACAAGCTCCCGTCCACCATCCTCTCGCATGGCCACAGCGAGTGTCGCAACAATCCTCAACTTCAGATATTTCTACCCTTCTTCACATACGTCTCGCTGCATTCGAGCAGTTCTGGAGATATTAACACGAAATTGGTGCATTGTTCAGCAATTTCCAAGTTCACCCCAAAAGGATGTTTACCGTTCTTCAGGGCGGGGGGTCTAAGACCGGGTCTAAAAGCGGGTAAAACCGGGTCTAAAACTGGGGGCCGAAGGGCGGTAAACAGAGCCTCTTCGAGCTCCCAGAGCCCAAAGAGGCTCTGGAGCCCCTTCGGGCCCCGAAAGCTCCGAAGAGGCTCCGAGGGGGGACTAAGGACTCCCGGAAAGATAACAGAAGCTTTTCTGGATGCTGGAAGAGTGTTGAACATGTAATTACAGGAGAGGGAGATTCATGGATGTGATGGAGGCTAGAAGCTGGGCTGGACGTCAGCAGAGGACCGGAAAGATTGACGACCTACACGAGAAGGAATCGTATGCAGAGAATAAAAGAAGGGTCGAGGATCGTTTGGGATAGAAGATTTGGCACAGTTCCAGATCACAGACCCACAGACCTGCCATTTAGCAGAACACTGAGGAAGAAGGCAGAGTGTTCTAAGGGGTTCCAGTGGACCCATAAGGCTTCCGCGTTTCCTCCTCCAATACCCTGTGGTTCCCACGTGATACCTCGTGACGACGACGCTCTCAGCCTCAAGCATCGCCTGTTACTCCGGTTTAAAAAAAATATGCAACTCAGAAACCAAAACCAAAGACAAGTAGGACTAGAAATACCTGTTGAGCATTCCCGTCGTCTGATCTTACACCTGCTGTCCGGACTATCAACAATCTCTCGGGTCATATCGAGAAGGTTAATTCGGTATGTGATTCCACTATCCTTTGTGTGGATTCTCGACTTCTTGTCTTGGAAAGCTGATTCAATAGTAGCCGCACTCAGGGAGTCGAAACTGTTGAAAGCTCCATCGACATCGGCGTACTCCCATTCGACCTGCGAGTGCAATCATGCAACCATATCTAGCATCATGTTTTCCAGTTGCATTAATTGCAGTGGATATCTTGAGCCCTTTAGAATAATAGCTCCCATTAGTCTTCATACGCCTCTTGCTTAAATCAGAAGCACTGGAACCTCCCCCCTCCATTATGGGGCAGCTAGGGCTGCAGAGCGCGGCGCTTCTGGAATTTTGTATATTATTATGACTACCGTTTGTAAGAACATTTATTTCCAAAGCGTTGATTTAATGTTTTTATTGTTAAAACGGGAACAAGCAAGTATTTTAGGCGCATATTGTAGATTTTTAAACAAGAACGCTAGGGAACACGTAGGACTACATGCATGTATACATGCACATGTTCAAGAGCTATTCTAGTAGTGAATAGAGAACAGTGTACATCAGACTGCTCAGCGTAAAGAGCTCTATGTATTTCAGAAGCATTGGCCTACTACAAACATTTACTGAAAACACATGGCCAGAGCATTTTTAATTACAACAACATATATTTTTCGGGATCATTAAATGACCACAAAACAGAGGCGTGGCCACTAGGTGGACCGTGGCGACGCGTCCCCACCACGAACAGGGCGTCTTCGCCATGAATTTGCCTGGTCCGCACCACGAATGGTTGATTGATCCTCAACAGGACTCGCCACCGTGACACCGCGGCTTCAGAAATGAACAAGCACCGTTGAGGTGCTTATCATTTCTGAACATCATCCTTTAGAAAATATTAAAAATATTACCTCATCCGAACATACATTCAAACTCCAACATTGTCAGTAATATTGAAAAACATTTTAATAATCTACTGATCATTGTTAACTTTGCAGATCCCCACTCCTACTTTATACCTGAGAATAATCGACAACGCCTCTGCACATTTTTTGTCATTCTCAAACTTTTCTAGTTTTGAAATCAATTCTTTTCCAAGTCATATATTGAAACTAAAAGGCATTAAGGCCTCTGCACTGAGCTGCAAACTAAATTAAACATTGGTCGATATTCAAAAGTCGGAGACACCTGTAGTTCGGTCATGGTAAACGGCAAACGCTGATATGTTGAGCAGTCCTAGCATATAGCAGAAAGATGCATTTTCATCCATGCTATACCCTGTGTAAACTAAAATCAAAGTAGGAGAGAAATGACAAAGGTTACCCTCAGCAACAGAATGAAGATATTGACCAAAGGGCTAAGCAGGAAAGTGAAAAAGAGGATTGTGAAGGCGGTGGTTTCGTCTGTGACACTAAACTGCGCTGAAACTTGGACGCTGAGAAAGAAAAACAGAAAAAAAACAGAAGCTCAAAAATCTCAAAAATGAGAGAATGGAGAAGAATGCCTGAATACATTATATGCATAAAGGCAATAACAAATGACGGGTTATCGATGATTGAAGTGATTTTTGGTAGTAGCCCCTTTCGGAGAGGCGGTGCTGCCCCATTGCACCAGCTGGTGATCGCTGGTGGTGGTTCCATTGTAGAGTGGTAGTCATCGTAGGAACACATGCGGCTGACGAATTTAAACCACCTTTGCCAACGGCGCATGAAGTGACTCAAAATCTTTGCCCCCCCCCCGTGATTAGAACTGATAACTGTCGCACTCGTTATCCAAGGTCCGACGACTTAGATCACTCGGGCACAACGCTTCGCCTTGTAAGGTGAGGGATTGTTGAGAGAAGTGGTGGGAAAAATGGATGGTAAGAGAGGACCGAAAAAGCCACGTATCGGGACGAGAGATAGCCCGCTTGAGAAAGAATCGTATGAGAGATAAGAAAATGAGCGAGGATTGAAGACTAATACGTTTGGCCACCAAAGACCTGCCATTAGGCGGAATACTGAATAAAAGACTACGCTGGTTATTCAGTGTATGGCCATAATATACTGTATACACATACCATACACATATGGTCTGACCTTTTGCCCCAGAGATCCCAGCCTGGCGAGCAGATTGCGGTCCTGTTCGTGAAGAATGTCGTGCACGTGATTGACGGCGCTCGACACTGAGTCCACGTCTCCGCTCAGTCGTATTTCATCCGCGTCGGTGTCAATGGAAATCGCGGCGGCATATAACCGTTGCAAACTGTTGATCCTCCTTACCTAAAATTGTGCATTGAACATTTACAAGTCAGTACTACAGCAAATTCCGAAAACCTTACTCAGATATAATCTTGTAGGTTAATACCGTTATTAACTTCATTACAATCTGCATTAAAATATCAATCATACAATGCAAAAGACAATGGAACTTGTAGAATATACCTAAATCATCATACTCTAGATAGCATAGACACAATAGATAGTCTACTAGTGTCTTGCCCTCTAAACCAGTATCGACAGAGCGCAACTATCTTATGAGAATGCTGTATAGTTAGCTTGCTACATTTGAATTATGGGCGATGGTAACAGAAATATGTTTCTTATGTGCCAAAAAGTTAAAAGAAAAACAAAAAAACAATTGCCACAAAATATTGTACTGTTTGCCGCTATTCGTTTTTACATATACAGTTATGTCAGGGAATGTCCCATCTGGCCGATGAGTAAGCGATGAGCAAACGAAGAAAGAATTTTATTTATCCAGACAAACTTTGCGTTATAGGAAATCATAATTGTGGTAGTATCACAATATAATTGTCATATTGTGGTACCCACCTGGAAGAGCCACATACGTTTTAACTAAAAAAAACCCATCCATCGACAGTTGCTCAGTTTGCAGAATCATACTTCTATTTATAAAAGGCGGAGGCGCAGTATATGCTTACGATCCGCCTCTAGCTGGAATTACGAGAGTCCAAGAAGTAAAAAATTGTCGTTTTCTGATAGTTACAATCCTAGAAAACCTTTGAATAGATGCGAACACCAAGGTCTTTGAAGGTTTAGCATGTCAAAACTTGTATGCGCTCAAAATCCTAAAGGCCTGCCAACTGCATCCATGTACACTGTATGTCAAGTCATGCTTATTTCTCGCTTTACATACGCGGCTTCAGCTTGGTATGGCTACACCAACACGGCTAATAGATGCAGCCTGCAAGCTGTGCTCTCCAAGGCCACTATGTGGGGCCTCAACAAAAACCTGCTCCCAAATGGAAGCATCTCGTTAAGTATGCAGGTGTGAAATTATTTGTCAAACTGCTTCTCTCGCCAGTAATGTATCGTCAAATTTTCTGCTACGGATAAAACAGACACATGACAACTTGCGCCGTCGAGCAAATAGGCCTAGTAGTGTTTTGCCCGCAAAACCAGTTTCGACACAGCGCTACTATCTTATAAGAATGCTGTAGAGTTAGCTGGCTACATTTTAAATATCTGTGATGCTATCGGAAATATGCCTATAATGTGCAAACTGAATATTCTTCGTCCATGTAAAGTATATACGATTTACACTTGGAAAAAGGATAAAGCCGTATTTGCTGCTTTCTGTTTTTCACTGTGATCTAAATGATGTTGCCGCCAGCTTGTGAAAGCACGCAAGTAGGCGTATAGGACTACTTGCTACTCGTGTATATTCTAGTGTTGTTAACCTTAAATGTAGGCGTTTCATACGTGATGATTACTAATCGATCCAATCCCACGAATAGTACACGCACAATTTCCACCTAGAAACTGACCTTTCTGTGAGTTCACTTCTGCTGCACCCCCCTCTAAACACCCTCACACTTCGTGAAAGCCATGTTCTTGCATCGCCGCATCGTAAAGGTTGACAATTTTATAATATTAATAATATTAATAATGCTGGGTTTAACGTCCGTTTCGGCGTCCAAAGTCGTCATCGGGGACGTGGCAGACGAACTTAGACCACATGCCAAAGGATGCACGAAGTGACTGTCATAATGATCTTCAACAAACACTGTACGTAAACATTGCACGTGTAATTCAAAATCAAAAATTAAGCAACCTATTCTGCCATTAAGAAGCGTTTCTAACATTTATGGAATCCAGCCGTTGAAGAGATCCCGGAGTGGGAGATATAACAACCAGCTTCTTGGTGAGCTTTTCTATGTCCGCCAGAGCCGCGTCAATGTCCGCGGGGCTGAAGGCGTACAGGCTGAGCACGAGCGGTACGGCGGGATTTACACTTAGATCGCAGGATGCGTCTGAATCAAGAGAGTCGATGTCGGGGAAAGATGTCAAGTCCATTAAGAGACGATCTAAACATATTTCAAATCCTTGATTAGTTTGTATATTTATTTGATGCACTGGCTCAAAAATAAGCGCCGTGCAAAGCAACTAAAACTGCAGGTTGATCAAAAGATAACCTTCAAAAAAGGATAATACCAATGTTTCAACCGAAACATATAAACCTAACTATATTTGTATCTAAGACAGTCACAGCCTAGGTAGCTGTCTTAGTATTAAAATTATATATTCTAATTTTAACTGTTTTTATATTATTTTCTTTACAGCTAAGACTCTTACTTCTGCTATCATCGGTCGATATCATTGTTCTATCAGCAGGTTGGCCATTACCTTTCTGCTTCCGCCTGACTCATCGGACGCTTTCTATAGTCCTCCTCTTCAAATTATATCTTTCATCACTGCCATACTTCACGCATCCACATATTTTCCGTTGAGTAACGATACGCAGTGTTTGAAGTGAGTCAACCAACCCCATTTTTGATAGAAAACTGACAGTAAGTTTAACCATGACAAGATTTAAGATAGCGTCAATAAGATATTGCATTATCATCCGGTTTTACGAGACGCCACACCCGGCATTAGCTGCAAGTGACAGGCGTTACACCGGCGAACACCGGCTGCACAACCGATCAGTAGCCTATGTCCTTCGTAGGCTAATAACGACACATTGAAACATAGTTATGGGCTTCTGCGCCTGCTCCGTGCGTATTGCCAAAGTTTTGCAAGAATTACGCTATCACTAAAACCGCATATTGAATCAAATTTATCTAACTATCACAGTTTATTATCACCGCGGTTCACTCATACTGATGATATGCCATTTAGATCCAATACAAACTTTTAGCTTGTATTTTGTTGTTGAGTTTCTTGAAGCGAAAACTTAGTGCTGGCCCTGTGTCCTTGAGAAAGGACTCGAACTCCGCCAGGGCGGTTCGACTGAGGGTCAGGACGGTGACGCGCCTGACGCTGGCAGGGTCTGAATTGACGAATCTCCTCAACGCGCCGAACACGAGCACAACCAGATCCGTAAATGAAATGTACGCTGTAAATGATAGAAAAAATTTGAGAGATCTACACGTATATTGTACAAGAATGGCTTGATTGACTCTAGCCATATTAAGTAGTCTGTTTGACTGTCAATCACAGTAGTTGATTTTGCGCACGTTGGGCAACAGTTTAACATTGTCCTTCTTTCCCTGGAGTATTTGCGCCAGCCGTTATGATTGCGTTCGGTCAATTCTCTAGCCTTGATGTTCCACCACTGGACTCAAATGTATAGGCCTTAGGCTTTTGGGTACCACGATAAAAGCTATCGCCAAATTGAGTTTATTTAAATTCCTATATACCATCATATCAAACTTTTTTTATATATCCCCAAAACTTAGAGATTGCGTTATAATTCTACCTACCCCTCCCCCTCCCCTTTCCCCTCCCCCACCCCCTCCGCCTCTAGGGATGTGCGACACGCCGAGTGTTGTAATCTGATTCTGGTCGTCGGCTGACCGGCTGCGATCCTAGCCTATTCATGCGTAATGCTAATGTTCACGGTATTGCATGTCCAATTAAACGGCTGAATTTTCAGGTCTGCCCTCTGCAGGCCGAGGAACAAAGAATTGGCCTGCAGCCTAGAGCTCCCCGGGCGAGTCGTAAAAGGAGACTGAAGAAAAGGGGAGCTTTTCTGCGCCGGTGTCACCGGCGCTCTTGCACAGAACCGGACTGTATATAGCCTTTATGTGCCAAACTTAAAAAAAACAATCGGCAGAAAGTATAATGGGAAGAGGTTAATTTGGAAGGGGTATGACATTGGATCGATACTATCTTCAAGACGATAGCTGGCGTTGCAATATTAAAGCCCCAAACGGTCCCTGTCAGTGTAAACTCCTGTGACAGTCGATTAACCTGCATAACCTTCTGTGTACCGGTGATGAGGGTCACCATTGTAACTTAAATGCGGCAAGTCGTACTTGAAAAAACGAAAAACGCATGAGACGCGAAGAGAGGGGAGAGCAGACCTAGTGCCAGAGGAGGCACTGCAATAGTCGTCAGTGAGCGCCTCTCCGCCTCCGTCAGACAGTTCAGCAGGACGGTCTTCCACTCGCTCGTTGTCTGGGCGCAGAGGTGAAACACGTGCTTGCATGGGAGGCTACCGGCTCCAGTCACTCCCACCCCTTGCTTTAGTTGCCCTAACGCATCACAGTTTTCGCATATGCGCACGTCAATAGGAAGGACAGCAGTAGGCTACTAATAGATAATAATAAAGCGTCTCAGATATAAAGCGTCTCACACAAACACAAGTTCTTTGCGAGTCTCGGGGGTCGTGTCTCGGGTCTCGCATACGAGACGCAGCATTGCGGCTGAGTGGTCAAAGTCACGGACCACGAATTACAAGTTGCGACAGCGCGTCGGTTCGAATCCCGGCCGTGACAAAGATTTCGAGCTACTTCGTGCACCCTTGGCGAAAGTTATTTTAAATTTGTCAGCCACAAGTCTTAATATGATGCCTACCAATCTACGGTGGAACCGTCACCAGCGACCATCATCTTGTGCAATGGGGCGCCACATCCCCCCGTAAGGGGGATACCAAAAACTAAACAAAAAGCAAGTGCTTTGAGCAGAATACCGAAGAAGCGTGTACGTTTATAATGGGCTTTTAAATACCGTTCAATGATGTAAATTTAGCAAAACAGTTCCGGGGTGGGGCGATGTTTAAGTAGATGCGGACACCGGAATAATAGGTCGAGATCACTATAAACAACTGAACGCTGCAACTTAAAGAAATTTTAAAAAGCAAATTTTAATCCAAGAAATTCTAACAGATATCTTTAAAAAATCAAATCTTTCGTTTTCCTCACCGTCAAACAAAATGGGACAAATGAAGATTTAATTGTGTCAGACCAATAAGTAACTGTACTAATTGGTCTGAGAACTAACTTTTCACATCAACTGCGTTGTAAAAAAAGGTTACCCAATGTTTAGAAAAACTGGATAAATGATTTCGATTTATTGACAACGATTGATTAGCAAATAATTGACAGTAATTGAATATTTGGACAAAGCCTACGTTCCATCAACAATACATTTTAATGCGATATTTTCTGCATTCCCTACTGTGCAATTTTTGTCCGTTTGAGATGCTGCATATTATTTAACACTTACGGTCGGTTGCTAGACTTCGATTTGAAGTGCGATTTTATTTTGTAGTTCGAATTAACCAATC
>JAQIWG010002485.1:0-20262 GCA_034695025.1 Chamaedrilus cognettii | reverse complement strand
TTGCAATGTGGGGTCCAATGCACCCACTTTGAAAAATAATCAATGTGCAGTAATGATATCAGTAAATAATGAAATATTTGACCTTAGTTGCAATAAATAATTTAATATCCATTGTTTTTTAGATTTAGTCTAATACTGTCACACCTATATAAGTTTCGTTTTCTAATCAAGGTATCTTGGTTTTTCGTTTTAATTTTAAAAAAGGCTTAGTGTTCGTCTTCTAATGAAGTAAACGGGGACCTAGTGACGTCACTAGTCAATTGTGTCTCTATTCAAGAGTGACCTCATTTATTTTTCAAGCGTGTTTTATAGGCCACGATAACGTAATAAATACTATCATAAGAAGAATGAAAATTATTTCAGTTATTCTATACTCAAGGTATTCAGTTCGTTGTATTGGCCTATACTATGGTACAATTCCAATATGTTACTATAGGCGTACGTGTTGTGTGGTATGCTTGTTTGTGAGTCATGGTGTAACGAAAACAAAACATATTGTGACTACATGATCTCATCACTCTCATTCTCCACCGATGCAGAGACTCGCGAGTAATCTCGCTGCTATAGACATTCGTGTTCCACTAATCACGTATACATGTTGTTGTAGCGTCAGTTATACGCTAGTTCACTGACTAGGCCTATAGCCTAGGCCTACTAAGTCTTATTCGAGCAACAGTGTCAATATTTTAATTTGAGCCCGAACTCAAGACCAGTAGGCCTAAGCCAAGACCAATAATCAACCTATCACACAAAATACTGGTCTTCAATCTTGGCCTTGTGAAATGTTGAACTGCTGACAGGTCCTCTAGGAACAGTGAGCACACGTTGAGAACAGTGAACCGGCAAGAAGAGTGATGAAGACAAGTTTAGAGTTGTAGTGCTGGCTCCCATATACTAGACGTTTGTCGGTGCTACAGTTCTAATGCCAGTAGACTCTTCTCGATGCTGGGCATAGGCCTACTAGTAGACTGTTGTCGGTGCTAGCTACCATATGCCAGCACGCGCTAGCCTATATTTGTTTTCGGTGCTGGCTTTCATACTAGTCGTCTACATTTGCTGTTGGTGCTAGCTGACATACAAGAAAGCACTGCTGGCTCTAGCATAGACTATATATGTTGTGTTGTAGTTTCAGGACGAGGGATTTCTGGTCATCAAGGACTTTCTGTCCGCTCCAGACATCGCCTCGCTGCAGCATGAGTGTTCGCAGCTCGTGGACTCCATGGACCCAAGCCAACATCGCTCCTTCTTCTCTACCATCAACAATGTGGTGGGCTGACACTTCCCCGAATCGCTATCCCTTGGACCCTGCAAAATTAATCTAACGGACCAAAATAGATTGTGGCCTCTACAATAATGCTGCCACTCCTTACTTTCACTTCTGTGGAACTAGGCCTATTCTACAAATAGCAACCACGATGATAGATTTATAACCAGGGTATGAAACAGTGCACTTCTGGTTATGAATCCTTGACTACTATTGTAGAATACAGTGCAAGCATTTAAATGTTCGCAGAACCTGCGTGACGACTACTTCATCACAAGCTCGGACAAGGTGCGCTTCTTCTTCGAGGAGCAGGCTTTTGACTCGAAAGGTCTGCTATCCTGCCTCCTTCTAACCCCTTGACTCTCAAGATCTACTATTTTGCGCCACTACCCTTCGACTAACAAGATGTGTTACCCTGTCTCTCTCGCTGTTTCTTCGACTCACAGGGTCTGCTTTCCTTTCCATCAATCCTTCCATGCTGCAACTTCGTTTAATTCTGTTGTGCAATGAAAAATACGCTCTTCAAATAATGACGCGCTGTGCTTGTCACTCTAAAGGCTGTCACAGAGTCGTGCAATGTATGCGTTTCTTTTTCTTCCTTTTTTATTCATATTAACGACTTGCACACATATAGGCCTAGCCTATATGCGCATCATATTAGCGCTGCCATGAGGAACAGGTCTTTCAGAATCGTGAAAGCCTGACCAACGCGTTGCCAAGCAATATACCACAAGCCGGCGAGGCGCGTAGTCATGGCGACCGCGTATCCGGGCTTTTTCCACGTTGTGGCCTGGCACCTAGCCTGTCAGGATACGGATTGGCAACAGGTGAGGCACGGGTTGCCATGCAGCGCCCTGACGACCGCGTTACCAGGCAACTTTCTGGTATCGTTCTTTGCCCGGAGATATCCTGGCAACAGCGTTGCCATGCAACGGCCTGGCAACCGGCACTGACAGGCAACGGCTTGGCAACAGCGTGGTTAGGCAATTGCCCTGCAACCGCGTTGCGAGGCGACAGGCTGGAAACCTAGCCTAGCCTAGCCTAACCAGGCCTAGCTGTTGACGGAAATCGTTTGCCAGGCCGTTGCCCTGCAATGCGGTTGCCAGGCAACTGCCTAACAACCGAAATTGCTAGGCAGCGGCTTGGCAACTGCATGGCCTGTCAATCGCGTTGCAACGCAACGGAATGCAACCGCGGTCCCAAGTAACTCCCTGGTAGACGTGTTGCCAGTCAACGGCCTGGCAACCGTGGCAAAACGATTGCCAGTTTTGTCACAATTTCATGAGACGTCTCGTGATACTTCTTGAGCTATTAAGAATTAAATTTGTGACCATTCTTCGGTGATTTCTTAAGCCAATACGAGGATTAAAATACTTGTTTTATGTTGTGCTGCTTTGAAGAAGATTGCATGAGAAAATCATAAAAATACGTGATTTCATTCATTTGTGGTAAATCGATATTCTTCTTCTCGCTATTATAATAACTGCTCGCTGTGTTGTAGGAAATCTTTCGATTGACAAACATTTGGCACTGAACAAGATTGGACACGGTTCGTGAAGCTTCTGACATATAATTCTGCAAGACTATCGTCCTTTTCTCCGCATTTGTGTTCTTCTCCACAACTATTGCGCTGCAATTTTTGAGCACAGCACGACTTTAACTGCAGAACGATTAAAGATTTTGATGATCTAAGTTTGATAGCATTTTTGTGGTTTTTAAATGAAGAATTGAAGCTATAAATGAAGCTAAATGAAGCTATTTATATTGATTGATAATTCATTCAGCTTAGATAGAACCGTAAACGACGCCTGTGTGTGTTTGCAGCGTTGCACGTTCACTGCCCGGCTTTCAAACGCGTCGCACACAGCGAGCGAGTTAAGGTCCGTACACACGCCACACATTCTCATACCTATCCAGTCACTGTAGATCATACCTGTAGCGTGGGGAGGAGGGGGAGCAGAGGGGACAGTGCTCCCCCCCTGCTGGGGTTGTTTGGCCCCACTGCTCTTAGAAGATTTATAATATTACCCCGTGCTCTCTGCCCCCCTGCTCTTTGTCCAAATTAAGCTTTTGCTCCTCTGCTCTCACAAAATGAAAGGTACCCTCCCCCTGCTGTCATTAGATGAAGCTTCCACCCCTCCCCTCCAGCAGTGAAAAGAAGATGTATTTGTCCCCCTCCCCTGCTTCTCCACGTTTAGCGATTAAAGAGTCTCATAACCGACAATGACTGTTAAGAATGATTTCTCAAATATTTCTGCCGCGGACAAGGATCAACAATGTCTGCCCCCTGGTAAAATTCTTTCCCTCCCGCTATGCTAATTTCTTGTTAAACACACATTTTCACAGTCGTATGGATCGCAAAACTGTTTGTCAGGCCTGATAACGTCGCGGATGAGGCCGGTGACAAGTCCATGGATTGACAGGTGATTGTTGATCAGTGAGATGTCAGATAATGTTGGGTGATCGTTGATCAGTGAGATATCAGAAAATGATGGATGATTGTTGTTCATTGAGATGTCAGACATTGATGGGTGATTGTTCTTCAGTGAGATGTCAGACATTGATTGGTGATTGTTGATCAGTGAGATGTCAGACGTTGATTGGTGATTGTCGATCAGTGAGATGTCACACATTGATAGGTGATTGTCCATTTAAAATTTTGTCGTCCCACTGTTGTCTGCAGGGTGTCCCACTGTTGTCTGCAGGGTGTCGTATCCAGTCTCGGAATGCTGGACGCTGTCATCGTCCAGAGCATGTACATATTCAAGGTAATGCTGCCTCTGCTGCTTCGTTGTGTTGCTAAAGGGCATCAAGCATCCGATCCTCACTTAAGACCTGTGTTTAGTAAATGACACTATCAGAGCCTTGGCTTTGTAGTGATTGCGTTACATGTCACGGCCTTGTAGTGACTGAGTTGCATAGTGCCGCTGTTTTGTATTGACTAGGCTAGTACAGTGCCGCAGTACTTTCTATTATATGCGGATCCTTCTTTTATTGACACAAAAGTGTAGCGAACATACATACACATGCAACTCTTAGGATAAATAGGTAAAGATCTAGAGTTGTATAGCAGTGCAACGCATATGTATAATTGCTTGGAATAGTGCCGCTGCCACACTTCAACTCTGATCTCAACGTGCTATTGACACGTGTGCCTACCGGCGGAGGGCACACATGTCATGTGCCCTCACTTGCGTCTATTTGCTCAAACAAATTGGTCGTTGCACGAACTAAAACATAAAAAAATTATACCTTATCCCTGAGCCATAAACTAACTTTAAACTAACCCTAAGCTAACCCTAGACTGACCTGAACTAACCCTAAACTATCCCTGAGCTAACTATCCCTAAACTAAAATAACGTTTTACAAATAGAATTCCGCTGCAGTAGGCCTTTTATATGATTAACTATGGCGTGCAACGATCTATTTGTTTCAGCTTTTAGACGCCACTTGGGCCCTCCGTGGCTGCCTCGTCCGCTATATAATGTAAACTGATTAATCTCATTTGCTCCTTCTGAAACAGCTCGCCGATACCTCTTATCATCTCACGCCCATACCAGCTGATTGCCTGTTTGCATGCTATGTAGGCAGCATGCCATGTACAGAGTGCGGCATAAAAATACCCCCTAGCGAATTTGCAATAACTTGACAAAAAATAGATATTTTTACTTCATCTTTTCAACGATTGTAGTTAAGATAATATGGCACAAGTTCTGAAAATTGCACTTGAAAATCTGCTTGCATTCAACAGTTATGAAACTTTTACCAAAAAAAGTTTAAAATCGCTTTAACTAACACATTCACACAGTGACACAGTCGCAAATAGCATTTTGATGCCCGCAGATCTCCGAAATTCGTCGCTAAACTGGCAGGGCCTATTTTGCCAGACTACCATACATGGGGGGGGGGGGAGGGTGGGGGTGATGCATGTAAAGTTGATAGAGAACTGCCAGAACGTTGCGCCGCCCACGTTCATCTTTCAACAAGACGGCGCACCAGCTCATGCTGCACGCCAGTTGCAGGAATGGCTTCAGTGTTACCTCCCAGACTTCATCAACAAATCAGGTCCCCGATGACATCATTAGATGCCGAAACGGACTCTAAACCCATTATTATTATTATTATTATTAACAAAGATGAATGGCCTCCGAACTCTCCAGATACGCTTGATTATCATGTCTGGGGAGCAATACTTGAATGGTGCCGGACTCGCAGTTCAAAGCCAAAGGACAAGGCAGAACTCAAGACGGTTCTGGAGGCGATCTGGACTGAGCTGCCGCAGGCACCAATCGACAAAGCGGTCCTTGCCTTCAGAAAAAGGTTCAAGGCCTGCATCAGCGCAGACGGTGGTCACTTTGAACATCAGTTTTAGTTAGCGAGCGAAAATCGGCCCTTTTCTGGGCTACCAATTATTCAAAGGAAATTAAAGAGTTCCGTTACTGAGACGCTCTTTTGTAACGTCAAAAACTTCAGCCACTTTAACGTGTGGTTGATTTCATTTTTCGATTTTTTTTGCAAGAACTTTCATAACTATTGAACGCATAAATGTTTTCGTTAGAAGTTTGGGGACCTTGTGTCAAATTATCTCAGCTACAATCCTTGAAAATTACAAGGAAATATATTTACTTTTGGCTGAGTTATCGCGAATTCACTAAGGGGGTATTTTTCATGCCGCACTCCATATATTGCTGTTTCTCTGAGTACATGTTGTTAACAAGTACTTTGCGTTGTTGCAGCCACCATCCTTAGAAGGCAAAGGTGAGTGGACTAGGAGCAGTACTTTATTCAGCACTCTGTTCATATACTCTATATAGATACACTCTATGAATGCTGGCTGACAATGAATTGATCTCGGGCAAGAGGTAACATTAGCTACGGTGCATATTGCACAATCATTCCCTTGCAGCGTGCATATATCATGCTGCTGATTCCTACCTTCTCTTCAAAGTGGAGTTTTAAGAAGGCGACAACAACACTGCAGGAGTGAAAGAGAAGGAACAGTGAACGCCACGGAATGCTGTGCATTGAGTAAAATCTGTTCCACTTCCTCATCAGCATAAAAATTATGACCTCTAGGATCACTTTGAACATGAAGAGTTCTCATGAGATAAGTCAAGTCAAGGCAGAGCATTCTATCATTTTCGCATTCCAACATAGATTGATCCTATAGGAAGAACACGGACAGGCTTTCAACTTCAACATTACTACTGCACTCTACCTAAAATATTTCTTTTGCCGTGAAACCTAACCATGCCAGATATGCAGTCAGATTATATAATTGAAATGGGTTAGGGTTGGGTTAGAGTTACAGTTGGATTAAGAATAGGTTGTGTTAGGGTCAAGATAGAGGGTTAGGATGGGACTAGATTGGGTTAGGGTCAAGTTTGGTTACAAGCTGTAGTTGCATGCTTAGGGATGCCGCACCAGGACGCTACCTACCTCCATGCTGCTCCGAAACCTGCATCGGTGGAGGGAGGCGAGGCGAAACCACCGAGGGGAAGTGGCGTCTTGGGATTTTGGATCGCGCTTGAGGACGCAACGCTTGAAAACGGCTGTCTTTCTTTCATGCCTCGCTCCCATAAAGGTCTTACATTACCTTACACGACACAGACACTGACGCGAAGGCTTTCTCTCTCTCTCGCGCGCGGGCGAGGTTAAGTGGCCGCATTCCCTGCTAGGCAGGGGTAGGCCTTTTGCAGCCATGAGCACAAGATCTCGCCTGTCCTGACCTCACGGGGGGCACTAGGGGAGCAGCATAAGGGGCCTGTAGGGGGAGGAAGGAGTTAATGCTAAGATTAATTATGTAGATATTTTGATCAGTATCAGTGTTGCAAGAGGCGAATAGCTCCACCTCCCCTGCCGACTCCTCTCCCCCGCCACCAAAACTATACCAGATGAATACTAAAGACTGGCGTGATTGTATGTCAGGGTGTCTGGATGAAGGCTACAGACTGGTATAATTGGCTGTCAGAGGGTCTGGATGCAAACTGGAGACTGCTGGGATTGGCTGTCGGAGGTCTGGATGTAGACTAGAGACTTGTATGATTGTACATGTATCATGAACATGTATGTCAGGGTGTCTGGATAGAGACTATAGACTGGTTTAATTGGTTGTCAGGGGGTCTGAATGGAGACCTCAGACGGGTGCGATGCCCCCAGACGGACGGATCGGTGAAGCTGGTGTACGAGGGTGCAGTGCAGCAGTACGACCAGAGTCTGTTTGAGCCCTGTCCCGTCAGCAAGGGTACGTGCCCTCACAGGGGGCTAGCGTTTCACAACGGGTAGTTTTTAAGGGGTTCTGTACGCCAAAACTAAGCGTTAGCTGCTAATTGTATGCATGATTTAAAACGGGCATTCGTGGCATTACACATGAAATGGAACTGAGAGGCCTAGGCCTATACGCCGTTTTTTAGCATCTTGCCAATAGCATTACTGTTTTGTAGGAAACCTGCGTGACGCTACTGTGTTTCTATCAGGACCAAAATAACCCCTAATATACACCAACCCTGTCGCATCAGAAGAGTGGGTGCTGCAGTATGGGGGTTAGGGTAATATAACTCAGATATTGTGGGAAGTAAGGGAGGCTAGGGAGCTACATGTACACCTAGGTATAGGGGACTATGCTAGTATTAATCGTAAAGGCTATAGTATGCATGCAGGACGTCATGCACATACATGCACATCAGTTAAGCTACCTGCAGGCCAGGGAACAAATAATTGACTTGCAGCGCAGAGCTCCCCGGACGAGTCGTAAAAGGCGACTAAAGGCGACTCTCTTTCAAATCGAACTCAGAAGCGGAGGGGATGGAGGGTACTGACCAAAAGGAATTTGTTTCCTCTAAACCTGAATCTTCACAGCCAGCCCCATGTCTGTGAACAATTAAGCACGAGGCAAACAAAAACGATTTGAGGACTAAAAGTCGTTCATTTTTTAGGCATTTCGGCCTTTCAAACTCTTTTTCCATCTCCTCGATAATTGACTACGTCCACAAAACCAAATTTTTTCCATAGGACAGAAAAAGCACATTTCACTCTTTTTTGGACGATAATGGAACAAAAGCGCATAGGCTTCAAAGGGCACAAATTTTATCGGAAAAGTATATGCGCGTCAAAACTGATGGACAGTTTTCGTGCAAGGGACGCTGTTGATGTCATGCAAATGACGCGCTCAGAATCAGCTAACTTGGGATATTTCCGTTTTATTGGCTATTAAGCTAAAAGATTAATGCTTGAGATAGGCGTATGAAGTTTTGTCTGTAATGATTAGAACTATGCCATGTATTTGGCCGATAATTGGCCATATGAATTTTATGACCTACTTTCAGGTTAAGTTGGTCATTTTGTACTTCAAAATTGCTCATGACTTATCTGGGCACCTCATATAATATGTAAATGATCCCAACGTATATATATTTATCTGACAACACTCCACATTAGCCTTTGATCAATGTAGTTAAAGTATTTTTAGTTATGCTTAATTAATGAACCTGCGAGATATTAAGGTGATTAGCATGCAGCTCAGCAATAAAAAAGTAGACTTAGGTTTAATAATAAAATGCAGAAATTTGCAGCAATCTGGATCCGATCCCGCAAGTTAAGAATTCAAATACTTAAGTTTAATTACAATGCCAAATGTAGGCCTATATTCAACAACTTGTGTCATTACTCTGATATTGAAGCTTATCGTTAAGTACTCGGTACATGTAAATCATATTGACCGACAGTGTGTGCTGTGTCAGACCCTAGAGGAGGGGAGCGAGGGCGTTGGCACTGGTCTTTACGGTTTGTTGTTTACAGCGTGGTGGTGTGCGCAGGGTCTTTGGTGCTGATGGATGGGTGGATGATGCGCAGGGTCGATGGTGATGATAGATGGGTGGATGGTGTGCAGGGTCCCTAGTGCTGATAGATGGGTGGATGATGCACCAGAGTCAGGTCAACTGTGACAGCGCGCAGAGGTCGCGACACATCTACGGCTTCCACGTCTACGACTCGGCGCGCTACACATGGGAGCCCAGTTGCTGGTCAGCGGCCAAGCCACAGGGTTGTTTGGGGTTGTTTGAGAGCCTCACTTATGAAAACTGAGTCCCACAGAATTGTCAAGATCCCTTGAGTATAGATCCGTTGATTTTATTTCGAGAGGGGAGGTAGAGGCCCGATAGACTATATTAACCTTCAACAGCGGCCCAGCCATCTGGCGTCACAGGTCGAATAAAATTATTGTCAACTTTGTAAGTATACTTCATAATCAAGTAAAAGCGCAATTGCTTTTGTTAACAAGAATGGCCTGACACATAAATATATTTATATTCACGCTAGCAGCAGTAGAAGTGAGATAACAATGCAAACTCAGAAATTGACTTCATCAATATGGTTATCTGCTATTTTCTAGAAGGAAAAACAATCCCACTTGGCTTGACCTGGTTTACCCCTGCTCCTGGTCACTGCGCCGCTCAATTTTCTTTACATCACAGAGTGCGGCTTCTCACCCATTTGTTGAAATTTACAGGGAACGTTTCCAATTAGAATGTGAACGTTTTGACATCAGCACATTTCGTACTTATGATGGGATGTCAAAGTTTATTTGCAAAGTTTGGCTTTTTAATTAAAAGTTCGTTTCTAAACCAATCTAATGAAAGTTAAAAAGAATGCAGGCTATCCCTTTATATTTTATCTTTATTTAAAACATTGATGCGACGTCGTTTAGGTATCGTGCACTCAGTGCAGTGTGCTTGTTGTATCTGCTTCAGGTTGCAAGAGACTAGAGACAGCCCTTTTGCTCATCTCTCCCAGGCTTGAGATCAGCGACAACCAATTTGTTGATATCTCACAGGCTTGAGACTAGCGACAGCCTATTTCTTCATCTGCTAAGGCTGTGTTATGAGGCTGAAGTTAGGTGCCGCCTAAACCGATCAATAGGCTCAGAACTTTAGCATCTCCCAGCGCCACCGAGCGAGAGCATTCTGTGACACTTTGTGATAACAGTGAATTATCGTGGATACCAAGTAGACTCAGGCATTGACACTGAGCTCGTACCTCTTCTACATATCAACTTAGTGCTCAGATTCATGTACTGGTTGACAAATCACAACCTCCATTTTTGCACCTTTCAGTGACTTGTTCTTTGCTGCGCCTGAAGCGTAATCATCCGTTCTGCTGTGAATAAGTTGTAACAAGACTTATTGCGTAGCCTAGGTCTACTGTACTCAGTATTTCATGATTATAATTTTGATAACTTTTAAAAGTGATTATCCTACTGTGATGACTATTATTATTACAATTACTACCGTGGTTCAGCTTCCTCGGCACAGACTAGTAGGCTTACACCAAAAGTAAGTTTTTTGACAATGTGTACGCCCGATTTGAAATGGGCAGACGGCCTTGAAAGTGCTTACTCTTTCATCTTCCAAATATCTCGTAGTGAGCAAGAATCCAAATCAAAGTCTATTTGTTCGATTAAGCTCCCTTTATTCAGATCTTCGTGGTCATTCACATTAGCGCTTAAGTGAGTGTCTTTCAATATATTTCTTGCAATTATATTGTCGCTATTATTATTTTGTAGTCACAAAACTAACAATTGGTTTAATTTTTGGGTTTGGGGGATCTTTTTGTTTGGTATAGGGTTCTCTATTAGTCGTTGTACGGTGTGAAGCAGTATTGGTAGCTGCCTGATAAGGGCTGGGGAAGGACTGGCTGTGTCGCACTCGACCTGAGCGGGTGTGTGCCGTAGATCCGCCACTGACCGCTGCAGCAGCTCTGCTAGCCACGCCGCTACCACGTTGTGACAGTCGTCTGGTAAATTAAAGAATCACGCTGTATGGATTTGCGTTGACGCTCTGTTTAAAACACCGCCGCGCAAAACTCGCGAACGGGGGGGAGGGGGGGGTGCTAGCCAAACTTTTTACGTCACAAAATTGCTTTGACTTGGCCAGGGAGACTTGACCGCAACTAATAAATTCCTCAGAACACAGGAGGCAAGCATTAGGCTTGCTCAGAGCAGGGGTGGGGCACAATGTATTATTTCTATGCATGGATAGGGAAACTGTATAATTGCAGTAGAATTTTCGAAGGAGCAGGAGGGACAGACACTTGACATTTACAGCAGAGCGGCACTGCACCGCAGCCCCCTCTCCCTCACGCTGCGGTCCTTTGCGACCTGCGACGTTAAGCGATACGCCTACATAAATTATGATTTATGTAAGCCTATATGTAGGCTACATAAAAATCATTGATTTACGTCCGGCTGTCAACGTCGTAATCACCAGGGGCGCCGGCACGTTTTGGCTTTTGGGGAGGGCAAATCTCATTTCTGGATTTGAAATTGCTGCTTTCATTTTCTTGGAGAACAAATAAATTTCTTCCGCCTCGATGTGACGTGACTTTTTCCTCTAGCGCAGAGCTCATGACCGAGGGGGGGTGCTGACAAATATTTCGGACGCCATATTCTTAACAGTATATGCTCATTTTCGAGGCGAGTCTGAACAATGGGGCTTACATAGAAGGAAAGGGGCTTTCAAATCCCTTCCCTTAACGTATGCCCCTGCCTCACCGTGCCGGTGCCGGTGTCACACCGGCGACCCCGGCTGTCACAACAGTTTACATGTCCTCATCGGCCGATGAACGACGCGTCAGCTGATGGTGTCTGATTGAATAATTTAATTTAAATGATTTGCTGAGGCTGACGAGCAAACAGGATATATGAGCAGTGTAAGCTATTTATGTAGACCATTGTCAAAGTGACATGTTTAACGCACAGTATCCCTATTTAGTCTAGATAAAGTGGTTAGGCAAACCTGTCATATCACTAAAGATATCTTCTCCTTTAAAATAATCAAAATTGCCTCTAACAATTTTATGCCGAGGTGCGGTTCTGAGTTTTAATAATTCAGATCGTTGAAGTCCACATCTCCAAAGTCCCGGCGCTAAGACGTCGCCGACAAAATTGCAATCGCTTGACGCGTGCGGGTGCCCTTTAGAGACCAAATGACAGAGAACAACACGACATATTCAGCAATGGTTCCCCCACTCCCCCTGTTAAAACAGACACAACGGATCTGGACGATTCTGTGAGTTACATTTCTTATAAGTTTGGTTGCTCACACAATCACACAATCCCAAGCAGCCCTGCGGTTTCGCCCCTGTAAGTAGGTTGTATGCACATCGTAAAAACAGTTTTGTCTAGGATGCAGCGGGATGCAGAAAGGCAAGAAGCGCACAGAGCAGGCTGCCCGTGTCGGTAAGAATCCTAAATGATGGTTGCCAATTTGACTAAGGGATCAAGTTCATGGTTGTCATCCGTTGCCAAAACATGGAACGTAGCCTACTTGGAGTTCTCCAGGAAACTTGTGAGCGGGGTGAGGGGGTGGGGTGTTAGCAGAAGGTTTTGCTGATAAATAGTAGACCCTAAAGCATTTATTTTAGTAAATTTCTTACACTTCCGTCAACACCTTCCCTGCATCCATTCATTTCCAATTCTCGGTAACAGGTTGCGTGAGCCAACACTTCAAGAACGCCGCGAGCTAAAACATTGTATATACATTTTCAAATTTTTAATAACTTTTTAAAGGATTTGTTGAGGCAGTGGCATTTGGCGGGGTGAGGGTGATGACTGCTTCTTCAGAACTTTAATAGGGACGCATTGGCCATCCACACTATGCCCACACTTTTCATGCCCACGACCATCCACATCATGTCTACACATTCATGACCATCCACACCATGCCCACACTTTTCATGCCCACGCTTTTTGCCGATGCCCCTACAGCCATGCTGTCGACGATCTTTCGCATACAAAGCGTTCTTCTTCATCCGTTACCGTGAAGCTCAAATGTGCATGCAGATCACTGTACGCCCAGGCTGTGATGAGCACATGGGTGCATGCAGGCCACTGCACGCCCAGGCCGTGATGAACAGTGCGGACAACGATTCCGCGATGAGGGAGCAGGAGGCTGTTTCAGCAGACGATCTGAAGAGATTCTGTCAGCAATTCGTCCACCACGGACAGCTCAAATCAGGGCGAACTTTAAAAGTTGGAAGCAGCGTTAAAATAATGGACAACATGGCGAGCCTGGAAAAAATTAGCCTGAAACTAAGCACGCTAGATGTAGGCTACGTGGCATATTCAATTTATCTTTACGCCTTCCCGCTCACACAAGGTGCTCCAGTCGAGTACAGCGGAGCAGTGTATCCGATTTTCACAGACGGCGTGCATCCTGGCTACGCAAGACTGATTGAAGAGAAGAGCTGCGCAGAATTCAAGCGCCTTGTAGACACTGAACTGCGTACAGAGAACACGATTGTACACGGCCCTGCCGAGCAACTCTACATTTTGGCGTTGACGTTGCAAGACAATAAACTAAACACGGTCGAAGGTATAATTGTTAGCGCGTTGGTGCCGCTGCAAGACCGTGTGTATGCCGTCCACTGTCCGTACTGGCCGGTAGAGGCCTCTGAGTGGATCACTAGAACACGCCGTCACTCCTGTCCGTCCAAGTCTGTCATCAAACAAGTCGTCAGATACGGGTGCGACTTTGTTTGCGTAGCGCACAAACGGAGTTGCAACAGGGAGAACAAGAACGAATGGAGGTTTTCATTCTCAAAGGCAGAATTGATTATCATTTGAAGTTGGACGAGCTCACAGAGAGTTGCATATAGAGTACTCAGACTTATATACAAGATGATCGCACAAGCTGCTGCAGAATGGCTCAGAGAAACAGCTTTGTGCACGTATTATTTTAAGACGTTGATGCTGTGGGCGTGTTCGAAATGACCGCAAGAATTCTGAGCTGAACATTCGTTAGTGCATTCGATACAACAACTGCTGATAGAAATGACTGAGTGGCTGATATCGAAGTTCTGCTGCAACTATTTCATAACATCAAACAACATGATGGATCACTTGGTGGACACTGATGAATCCAGTGATGTCGCTGCTCTGTATGAAGCATCTGCATCCACTTTGTTAATTATACGTGTGATAGCATTGTGCACTGTGAATGAGGGTGCCTTGATTAAATTTAAATTACACAATTACAAGTTAAATTACATTTCTGACATGCCGATTTTGACTTATAGAGGCTTGATTGTTTTTGGATCGCGTTTAGAACGAAAAAGACATCTATCGTGATCCAGATAAAAATAAATTTTCACAAGATTTGCAGATAGTCCTAATTCAAGAACTGGCTGACGTTCACCGCGGACTCACTTGTTACACAAAGGCAGTGACGGAGTTTGACACAGCGAAAGCGCAATGTCTGTGTCAAGCAGAAGAATACTCTTCTGCCGCTACGAGACTGCATCAGTCGACGGACCGTGATTTACGTCACATAGCCGATAAAATGTACCATCCTTATATTATCGCGTTCTTCATCGAATTCGACGCTGACTACAAAATCACGCGTAAAATAGCTGCAAAGCGCTACACCGATAATAGCCTTCTGATAAATCAATCAAACACAGAATTGACTCGAGAAAGGAAGGGTTCAAAATTTCTTTAATGCACAAACAAAATCAGCAAATCAATCGTAAAACACTAAACGTAATTGGACAAGCATCTGACACGTGGTCCTTGGTTGTCCATTGTATTCTGAATCATATTGCAGAGAGAAATGTCAATAAATTGCGCTACTACAGAGGGTGGCCAGGTCGAAGTCCATCTGTGAATGTGTCTTGGTTTATCGCCAAGGCGTATCTAGCCAATCTCTACTACACTCAACCGTCACTACAAGCTAGATGTGTAACGAGATTGTTGACACTTTTAAATATTCTGTCGGAAATCAATGTTTTGCTGAATATACATTTCCAGTGATGCTGACGACGCAGTGGGCGGTAGTGTACGAGAAAGAACTTCAAGCGCTGCTCGGATTGTGTTCACTCTGTGCGTTTGTGACAAATAGAACAGACGTGCGCTCTGTGTGCCTCGCTGTGTGTCCAGTCCAGTTCGTTCTTTATCTCAAGGTACGCTGTGCCCTCGATCGATGCTGCGCGGCTGATGCGCAGCTAAGTGTCACTGAATACAACACCCACGTTACGGAATGCGTTTGTCAGTTCCGCAGCCAGTCACTGAAAATACCTGAAATCACTTGAAAATATTCGCCGTGTCGTTCGTTGCGATGTTCGCTGCAAAGACGCAGTGTACGGTGCAGATTTATTCACTTACTTCAAAGTTTTAAACTTTGTTGGAGGAAATCTTAGAGTTGTAAGAGATCAGAGTACCGACATCGATGTGCAAGAGAGCATTGTAATGGAATTTTGCTTTGACATGAACCGTGTCGTTGGTTGGTTTCGCGACAAATTGTCGTGAAATATTGATCGTGTCGCTTGAATGCTTGGCGCTGCAATGCTGACGCCCAGTTGCTTAATCGAGTGCTATGTGAATTTTCTTGGGTCTGCCGAGAATTAGTTCGATCCACCAATAACATCGCGTTGAAATTTGATTTGTGAAGTAATTTGCGACCGTGTTCTCGGGTAATGGCGTCCGTATGCTTGACTCTGGGCTCAGACAATATTTCGTGTGAGATCGATGGCTCGTTCGGAATTCTACAGGTTCGCCGCTCAGCGCATGAATCCATCTGACTGCGGCGCTGACTTGTGTTTGAGTGGAAGCCTACAGCAACCTCACACCGCGTCCTGACCACAAAGCCTACTGCAACCTCGCACCGCGTCACCAACTGGCAGCCGATCAAGCCCGACTGCTTCTGCGGCGAGGCGTGACTTCACATGCAGATGCCTGGAGGCCAGTGGAACGACGTGCCCTGTGAGCGGCGCAAGTGCACGCTCTGTAAGTGCACGCTCTTGTCATGGACAATAGACCCGACACTTAGAAACGTAATTTATACCGCAAAAACATGTGTTTGTCATTGACTGTAAGGACCAAATTAACTGAAATCGAGCTGAGTGGCTTACTGCATAAGCCAAAATTACACACGGCGAGGGTGGTCTAATCCTCAAGCGAAGTTATCATGTACGCTAAATCATTGGTAGATATGTCTGCGTATGCCGATTATCTAATCACACACGTGGGGTCTGCTCACATTATAATCCCCGTGCAGTTGCCGGCGCATACACGTCAGTGCGTGACACTAACAAGCCTAGCCTAGTGCACAAGCGTAGATACCAGGGACACATCAAGTAAGCACCGACTCATTTTTAGCTAGATTGTCGTCAGTTCAAACCCGCAATGTATGTCATAAACAGGGCTAAGTTTAGCATGCAGGCGTAGTACGCGAAAAATTATGATATGTCGCTAATAGTTATTGTACGCCCAATTAAAAACAGGCGGTTGTAGTATTACTAGTGAAATTAGGCTATGATGGCGTATACCTGGTTTTTAACTGAGCAGCTGCACAACGCCTATTTGAGAAGGAGAGGGTGCCAAGCATGCTTCATCAGACTAAGCTTGACCCTGGTCATAAAGAAGAATGGCTTAAGAAAATACTTTCAGCGTCATTATGACTCGCATTTTTATTTCGAAGGAAGTTTAAGTAGGCTACCTTGTATATGTAACGAAGACTATTATATAGTCCGTTTGTGTATACGAGGGCCGCCACAGAACAGCTCACCTTTCCTTGATTGCCTTTTGCGACTCGCTCGGGGAGCTCTGGGCTGCAAGTCTATTCTTTGTTTCCTGACTTGCTGGGATATGTAACTAAAAGTTATTCTACAAACGGTAAAATATGGGCCAAGAAGATCAAGACCGAATTGGTTGAGTAACAATGACTCAGCAAACACCTAGCGAAGCTGGACAGTCATTGTTCGTATGTGGCGTCAGGTTCAGAATAGACGACGGTCACTCCAAGCAGACAGTGGTCAGCACAATGCGGGGTCCGTGCAGAGTGCACGCGTTGTGCGCGCTGCTCGCTGCAACCCTCCTGCTCCTCGCCTCCACCACTGTCCACTGCAAAGGTACGTCTGGGCTCTAAGCTGTAGAACACTTTCAAATAACTTCGAACATAATGCAAACGTTTGCCACGTCCTCGAGCAAGCAAATGTTCAAACCAACAGATATCAACCAGTCGCACAGAATACAATACATTATATAAATGCTATTCAAATCTGGCTTCTTAATAGTGCTGCACAGTTCTGAAAGTGACGTTTAATTTTAGCCCTACTGTGGTCTACTCTTTACGGAAATGGGTATTTTATATCACTCGACATACATTTCAAATGCAAGCAAATATAACTACAGCAAAAATTTACAATATGCATTCTGCAAGGTGACTATAGCGCATGATATGTGCTAGTCGACACATGTCATGTGCTCGATACGTGCTCTACACTAAACAACACAACCCTGCTCATAAGAGGTTAAACAATTGAGCACCGCTGTTGTCGAAGTCGAGACCTATGACAAGCAAGCACAATGGCAGCGTTGTTTCTGCTGCATTGCGTTTAGTGTTCATCTTGTCATCTAAGAAATAATTTCAAGATTGTAGCCTAGCCTAGGCACAATCGCATACTTCGGGAGGGTAAAAATCTTCATCAGTGACCTCCGCTCCCTCCCCCTGCTCGTGCGTTCTGCACGGAAAGAAAAAACTTTCCTACTGGAGTGATTTCTTCTTCGGACTTCGCTAGCAAGGATTTATCTACACCCTCTACACCCCCCTTCCCCCCAGTTTTCGAGGACACCTCCCAAAACCAGAATTGGAACTCCGCCCTCAAGGGGGCTGTAGGGGGGAGTAAGACTTTAAAGTGTCAAGTTTAAAATGGAAAAGCATAGGAAAAGGATTTGATTCATATAAAAATTGCAAAGAATTGATGAAAACTGGACATTGACAGCTAAGAATTTATCAAAAGTGGACACTGAATGACTTCCTGATTAACGTGTAAAACTGGACGACCGAACTTTGAATTATAGACCACAACCCCACTGAACTATCTTTAACCACTCCACGGACTTCACTCTGTCTCAACTTTAATGCTAGTTTTTAACTACTAGCATAACATGTAAGCTTTTCGTGTTTTCAACTTTTAATACTGGTGTTTAACACGTTCTGTAAATATTTACTACAATTATGCGGCAGATACAGATATTTTATTATTATATTAATATATTAATAATAAATTAATATATAATATATTAATATTAATGTTAATATTTATTTAGTAAAAAGTGCACAACTCTGAGCATTGTTAACTAACGCTAAACTTTCTTTTTTGCGAGCAAAAAGATCATGTGGATCTCCACATATGGCATCCTTCGTCTGGATACAAGACACGCACAATCCACACCGACTGCAATGAGTTACAGCAACGTACGTGCCTGCAGCGCATCTGATGCCACGTGAACCAATTTAAGCGACTGCTGTTTGACTTTCAGGGCGCATTCCACAAAGTCTACCACGCATGCACACTATCACTTCAACCACCTCTACGGATTGGATAGCTTCTTAGACCTCAACTTTTTTTGCGAATTTGATTGTTGCATGTCTAACAACGACACCGCATGGGCTGACCTACTTCGTGAGCAGTGTTAGAACTGCCGCAATCAAGCGAGCATCGGTGAGATTAACGTGGTTGGGTCAGACGTCATAGATGCTGTTCGGCTTCTGCATTAGGAATCTTCCTCGCAGAGCAAGGAAATGCAATGATAGCTAGCTCAAGGTTACTATTTTAAAATAACATTTTGTTAAAGTCATATTTTTTGCATGGTCATAGATTTCACGTGAAAATATATTCAAAAAATAGTTGCAGGTTTTATAATAACTTAAAACAGCATAGCAATTCGTGTAGAGATACATTATTTTCGAATTAAAAATAAATTTAACGAGTTTTCTGATAACTGTAAAGTTCTACCGCAAAATTGTCTTCTTCCGCAAGGAAAGCCTTTTCAGAAGAAGCTGAAGTGTGTCTTGAAATTGGACCTTGAGGTAGCAGTCGGGGTGGGCCGGCTTCCAGTTAGAGTATGTGAGGGGGCGGGTGAACGTCGGCGACGGCTTCCACAAAAAGTCAGAGTCGCAGTCGGTGCTGCGCTGAGCTGCGAGCCAGTAGGCTTTAGCGTCGTCGATCACACAGACGCGGTTACCTGAGCATACAATCCGACATGCAGGTGCTGTTGCGTAGGTACACACAGTGGAGCATACAGAGGCAGTACCTGCAGAATGCAGAGAAACATATTGAGGCCGTTTTCCCAGCGCAACGTGCAACGTCAAGCTTGAGCTGAAAATCTTGCGTTAGCAAAAAGAGTATTTGGTTTGAAAATTTATGTTTTTGAAAAATTAAGAGAAACATGAAAATGAAAAAAAATGGGTCATAAAGTGTTTTCCGGTCGAGAAGACTTCTGCAGTTTATAAAAATTGGTGCCTCTTGGCTATATAGCCCGAACGATTTAACTTCCACTAAGGTTGGTAGTCTGTTTCGAGGTCCTCTGCACAGGATGTCTTAGTGAAAATTATTCTAGGAACATAGTTTATTAGGCATTTATCCATTTTGTCTACAATGCAATCATTTTTAAAATCCGGTGTCGCTAGAAACAAAGTGATGAAGGCAAAGACATTAGTTTTTCACAAAGTAATACAATAGTTTGTAGCGGGGCTCCACAAAGTAAGATAATGACTATTAATTAACATTTTCAGCGACCAGGGAGTGGCCGCCACAAAATAAGGTTTTATTTAGTAATAGAGCTAGGACACTCCACACAAACAGGTGGTGATTTTATGAGGAGGGCTCTCCGCAAAACATGGGAGCGACTTTTTAGATTAGGACTTTAAGGACGCTTTGTAGCAACAAAGATCATTGCAGTCCGACAAACACTCCCTTCTTCCTTAGTCGCCATTGACAATTAGCTTGGGAAATTCGGGGATGGCTACTCATGATCCTTCTACACCAGTTTCGAGGGGTCAAGTGACGCTATTTAATAGAAAGGGACATTCAAAAAACAAGATGGTGTGTAATAATAGAATTAGAATGGGCTTTGTCGAGTGAGAAAGATTTAAAGTCCAAGATGTTACAGTATAGGCATAGCGTCTTGACGAGACCTCTTTAACGGATCTGGTTTTCGTCA